>JACCIC010000069.1:725000-1007500 GCA_018907035.1 Sycobia sp. Sy_11
CATACATAATATTTCACAATATAGGTTCAATAACCGAGCCCTGGGGGACTCTCGCAGTAACCTTATGCGATACAATGCCTTCATCCGTTCGGTATAATATTATCCTATTCTCAAAGTAGCTGGCCTCAACATGCTGTAAATAACCAGGTACTCCGAACTCTTTAAGAGAATTCATAATAGAAGACCAGCGCACTGAGTTGAAGGCATTCTTGACATCTAGATTGACAATGGCACGATACTCTTTAGTAGCACCTTTCCATCTCTTACCACTGATTGCATTCCTTGCGGTACACACTACCAGTTTAATAGCATCGACTGTTGATTTTGATTTCCGAAATCCAAATTGGCGTGAGGATAAGCCGTGCAATCTTTCAGTGAATGCTTCCAGTCGCCTACATATTATTTTTTTAAATATTTTACCTACCGAATCGAGCATACACAATGGTCTGTATGATGACGGATCATCAAGTGGCTTATTGCCCTTAGGTAACAGAACTAAACTTTGAGTTTTCCAGCAATCAGGAAAAATACCCTCAAGAAGACAAGCATTATATACTTTTAGAAATATAGATGGATTCTTCTGTATCGACAACTTAATTGCAACATTAGGGATACCATCAGGGCCAGGGGCAGCATTGTCTCTAATCTTAGCGTAAGCATTATGTAGCTCCATTTCTGTTATAGGAGGTATATCGTCCGAGTGTTACGTGCACAGTACATGTACAGTGTGGTAGTGTTCGCAGTAAACATACAATACATACAAGACACATATTGAACCGTTACAACTGATGCAGACAGCTAATTTCTTTTTATAATTTTCAAATAATAAAGAAATTGATCGATTGTGTTACATTTAGTTTCTCTGCAGATATTCTTTAATTTAAAATTTAGTCAATTTAAATACATATTTTTTAAATTAAACAAACGGTTTATACATATACCATTAGTAGACCATTTATTGAAAAAAGAAATTTATATATTTAAAATACTGAAATGTTTATTTAAATACAGTAAATATTTTTTGATATATGAAAAATAAAATTTTGTTTTAAGATATTCGGTTCTTAATTCGAAAAATATTTATTTGCTTTAAATAAATATTTTAAAAATATATTTTTAATTTTGTATAATTGAAACAAAATATAAAATTGAACTGTAGTACCTTAACTTATTATACCGTCATTTTCTGAATCTACAACTATGTAAACGTATGATATATGTTATATTGCAATAAAGAATAATTATATGTACATTTTTTTCTTATGCATTAAATAATATATTTAAATATACACACAATATCATATTAGTATTGTAGGCAGCGCAACGCAACTTAATTTGAAACGCAAAATCTCAGCCATTCCAACTTTACATATACAATTATAAAGGTTAAGAATCTCATTATAAAGGTAGAAACCGGTACAGGCATGCGTTAATATGCGAATTGCGATGAAAATCCTGGATACACCTAGCGAAAAAATTTTGGAAACATTTTTATTTTTCATTAACCAAATATGAAAATTAATGATATGCTTATGAAATGCAATTTAATGCTTTTAAGAAAATGAAATTGATTTAGTCACTTAAATAAAATCTTTTTAGACAATTTATAATATTTTTTTAAATTAAAAATATCGTTTCAACTAAATCAGTTAATACATTTAAATATATATTTTTCTTAATGAAAAACAGTTGTTTATATTAAACAAATTCTTCGTTCTTTCAATTCGAAGAAATGTATTTATTTAAAATTATCAAATTTTGTTTTAGTGTACTTCAATTTACAAAAAGTATTTCAAACAAAAGTTGTAGATCTTATCAACATACATTTTTTGTACTATGCGCTGAATTTCTACAAACAGCATTTCTCAAGAAAAATGCATTCGAATGTATCTTTATTTCGTATAAACGTAGAATTATTCCTGGGATCCCTAAACGGAAATGTTGAACTTTTCTCCAAAAATATATAGTTTGTATCAAATAATTATATAGAACAAAAAATATGTATTTTAATGAGCTCTATGATTTTGGTTTTAAATGTTAAATTTTTTCATTTTCTAAGATAAATTCAGAAAACCATGATTTTTATGGAGTTTTCATCGATTTGGGAATACATATTTAATTTTGATCTAACGTTATTATGATGTTAAGAATCCACGCTCCAAAAAATATAAGTATGCAAATTTTCAAAAAAATAGTGACGACTTATTCAATACAGTCACACCACTGCCGATGCTTCAGAGGGACCAAGCAAGATTCAATTTATGATTATTTTATATTTATAGTATTATAATACATTTCGATGATTTTACGAGGAATTTAAAAACAATATTTTTTAATAGTGCATGCTTGCAGTATGATCGCTGCGATGTAAATTTCGCGAAAATTTTTGATAATTCAGCCGTGCTCCAAGGCTGTTGCGATCATCGGCAGTCTAAATGCGTGCTCGCAGCAAGCTTGATCCAATAAAAATTGCTATGTGAGACTATAACAGAGATCGTGGATGAACTTCCGAAAAACGAACATAATCGATTTATCGATTTTTTTGAATTCTCAAGTTAAAAACTATAAACACAGAGTCTTTTGGACATATCTCGGGAAAAATTAAAATTTACACAAATGTATTTTAAAAAATCATTGTACATCGCATTAAAATACATATTTTTTATTCTATTTCATTCGTCGCTACAAGCAATATTTCTCGAAAAAAATATAAGCGAAGGTACCTGCATTAAGTATATGCGGGGACCGTTCACGGGACTCAGAAACAGAACAGATGAACTTTGTCGAGAAATATTATTTGCATCGAAACTGTATACAACAAAAAATATGTATTTAAATGAGCTCTTAACAAAGTGTGTGACTTATAGCCCATCCCAGCCCAGATCGCAGCGCCGCTCCAGAGTAGCGTTAGATTGCTTTTACGCGTGATACACGCATGTTGTGGTTCTGAAGTAGAAATATCGGTCACGCATTCAACATATTAGCAGAGATAATGAGAGATTGCCGATGTCATATACGAAAGGCTCGACGATTTTCGAGCGCCGGGGACGTGCGCCCTCAACAGGCTCAACTGCTACACTAACGCGCCAATTCGACGTCACAGTAGTCTGACTGTCATTTTTATTTTTATTTTTTTATTTTTAAATTGAATTGATTGGACTGTAAGACCAATAAAAAAATATTTATTAATTTGTATATGGGCAGTCGACATAAGTACAATTAAATTATTCTAAAATAAAATAAAATAAAAGTATAGAAGTTTTTTAACTTAGTTAAAAAACTAAGTTTAAAAGTTATACGTTATCTAAATTATAACTACTAGATATAAGATTTACATTCTACAACGTTTTACAATAGTATAGAATTTAAAGTTTTGTATTTTCAACAATATGCATTATCAATAAAAAACGTATAAGTATTTGAAATAATTATGAATAATGACATGAGCTTAAATATATTTTTAAAAAATACGAGTATAACGTAGATTTTAATGTCAACGTAGTTGATCAACCCATATCTGTGATACTACATACTAAAAATAATTCATAAATCACACACATTATTCCTAGTTTCCTTCACATTCAAACAGCATACTTTTCATTTATATTTATTATAATCTACTCTGTATTGTTACTTATTGATATTTTAAACAATTCATGTAATTCCGATATAACACAAAGATTGGTCTAAGGAATAGAGTCATTTTCTGTATAAACTAATAATGAAATGATTCTGTTTATTTATTAACAATATTACAGTGATTGTAGATATAACCTCACTTATGATAAAATGATCTATTGAAGAAATTGTTAAAAATAGATTATCTGAATTACTTATGTATATTATGGATTAAATGTAATAATTTATTCAATTCTGAAAATTATAGTATAAAATTTGAAAGACTATATAATAAATCGTTTATAAGATTAAATATATATTATTTAATATATGTAATTGAAAACAGAGCTGTCTCGAGAAACTTGTCAAATTTATATAAAAAACTGATAATAATTCTAAATAGATAGATTACGTATATATTTTGAGTCGCTTGATTATAAATATTATAGAAATTGATAACAAAAAAGTTTTTGGAAATAATTCAAGAAAAAATTATAGATGAGATCAAAATATAACACTTATTTTCCATGAAATTTTTCTCTAAAAGAAAAAAAAAACCGAATACAAAGAAATCGTTTAAAAAAGAAATTGTATAAAAATAATTAATAAAAAAATTGTGAGATAAAAAAAATTGAAAAAAATCAAACCAGATTAAAAAAAACATAAGAAAAAACTCCCAAAAAAAAAATTAGTTAAAAAATTTCAAAAAAATGTTTAAATAAAACCGAATTCAAAAAATACATTGAAATAAAATTAGTTTTCAAAAATGTAAAAAAAGTACGAAATATCGATGAACTACTGCCGTATAATAAACTGCTTATTATCTCTGACTAAACTAAGAGTCTAAAAAGTCGTATACATGCTGTTATTTGTAAGGATACATATAGAATGTACTTAGCCATTGGTTTTAATTGTCGATTATTGTCAACTGTAATTTCGTTATATAATTTATTTTTTATTAAGGTATTTCGGAATATTTCCGAAAAATATTTTATATGAATATTGTTCTTATATACGAACATTTGTTGTTATTTCTCCACGAAAAGGTTTACATATATAAATATTTTTAGTTTACTGATTAAAAATCTACCAATGTATTATTATTAGTTAAAATAATAGTAATATACGGCATTAATTAATAGAATAAAACTTATGTTTTATATAAAATTCTTTGTTTGATAGATCTTTTAAAAATAAATTTTTTTATTTACAGCTGGTTCCGTTAACTATTTTAGAAGCTACGATATTTAGAAACAACGTTAGGAGATGTTTTTGAATATGCAAGTATCGCCGGACCACTTTGGGGTACAAAAATCTGACATATTTTTTATTATATTTGACATATAGTCTTATTAGAAATACTGTTCGGGTATTTTCGACCATATCCGACTAAGCCCTTTTTAATCAATTCAAAAATTTATTAACGCGTGAAACGAAGTTCATTGATATAGTTAAATTGGGATGTGTGGCACTGACTCCGAAAAATCAAATTGATTCTTCAGGTGAAATGTCTTCGATACTGTCACTAAGGCTATTTGAGTGTGATAATATCAAAGTTATATTATTACTCGAAAAATTATTTTCCCCCCTTTAGCGCCACAGTAATAGTATCTATATTTTGTACTTTTCTTTTTACCTTTTTTGAACTAATTTTATTTTAACTTATTTTTTTATTTTTTGAACTAATTTTTTTCTGGATTTTGTCTTATGTTCTTTAAACTGGTTTGATTTTTATCAATTTTTTTATCTCACAAATTTTTTTTCACCAATGTTTTTTCTGCACTTTTTTTTAATCGATCTTTTTGTATTTGGTTTTATTTTTTTCTTTTAGAGAAAAATTGCATGGAAAATAAGTGTTATATTTTGATCTCATCTATAATTTTGTATTCAATATTTCCAAAAACTTTTTTGTTATCAATTTCTATAATATTTGTAATCAAGCGAATCAAAATCTTTACGTAATCTATCTATCTATAATTTTTATCAAGTTTTACGTACATCTCATCATTTTTTCGAAACGGCTCATATGGCCTTTAAAATTTTATACTATCATTTTCGGAATTAAATAAATTATTGCAATTAATCTATAATATACATAAGTAATTAGATAATCTGTTTTTAACAATTTCTTCAATAGATCATTTTATCATAACTGAGGTTATGTCCACAATCACTGTAATATTATAAATAAACAAACAGGATTATTTCATTATTAGTTTATACAGAAAATGACTCTATTCCTTAGACCAATCTTTGTGTTAAATCGGAATTACACGAATTGTTTAAAATATCAATAAGTAACAGTACAGAGTAGATTATAATAAATATCAATGAAAAGTATGCTGATTGAATGTGAAGGAAACTAGGAATAATGTTTGTGATTTATGAATTATATTTAATATGTAGTATTCGAGACATGGGTTGATCGACTACGTTAACATTGAAATCTACGGTATACTCGTATTTTTTGAAAATATGTTTAAGCTCGTGTTATTAATTATAATTATTTAAAATACTTATACATTTTTTTTATTGATAATGCATATTGTAGAAAATACAAAAATTCAAATTCTATCCTATTGTAAAACTTATACAATGTAAATCTTATATCTTGTACTTATAATTTAGAAAACGTATAACTGTTAAAAATTACAAAGTTAAATTTTTACTTTATATTATTATATAAAGTATTATTATATTATTATTAATATTTTTAATATTTGAAACAATTAATGAATTTCCTCTTTCTGTTCCTACAATATTATATAACCATAAAATATTAAAATGACATTTTTTAAACGAAATAAGGAAAATCCATTTTAGCACAAAATCATAAGACTCAATTTGAAATTCTACAATGTAAGAAAGGAAAGTCTTGATTTTTTGCAGAATGAAAAATTTGTCTGCATTATGAAGCTGGCATTGGAGTATGAATTGCTTTCTGATGCTCGTGTGCATATTAGTATTATTTGGTTTAGCCTCTGTATGATTCAAGGAAAACAGCAACGTCGCATTGAACAGAAGCATACAGCTATATCTATATATATTTATTGCCTACGTTACAGCTCGTGACGTAGGCAAATGTGCAGACTGATTTATGCTGACGTAGCTGTGACGTCGCATTGACGCGTAAGTGTAGCAGTTGGGCCTATTGAGGGCGCACTTTCTCGGCGCTCGAAAATCGGCGAGCCTTTCGTATATGGCATCGGCAATCTCTCCATATTAGCAGATTTTAGAATCATGCGTGACTGTAGCAAACCGTCGAGCTAATGTGAACGTACAATATTCATGATTATGGTAAATTTATACAACCATGAATAGCACGCGTGGATATACTGTGATTTATTTCTGTGCATTCACGTGTTTATATATTTAAAAGTTATATTTACATTTTTTAAAATTACAAACATTCCATTAAATAAACAATTTGATTTTATTAAAAACTTACTTTAAACATACATTTGAGATTAGAAGGTCTATAATATTTTTTTCATCTTCAGAATAGCTTTTGAAACTTTTTGATCCTTCTGATAAATAGAATGAAGATTTATCAACACCTTCCGATACAACTCACTCCTATAAAAAATATATGTTCATTGTTTCTTATAAATTCATTTATTAAAATTATATTTGATCAAATAATATATACCTAAGTAACTTCTGTAATATCATTTGTATACATTGAACTTAAGTTTTTATAATTGTCATCATTCATCTGCATTGGTACAATTTCCACAGATTTCACTTTAACTCCAATATTTTTACATTTCTCTTTAGCATTACGACTATGTCTTCTAGTATTTTAAACTTCTAATCTAGCTTCTTCTGATGCATACTCAATATCATAATCCTTTTCACTTGATGTAAGTCCAACTGAATGATTTCCAGCTATATAAACAAAATAAATTTACTTTTTACAAAATACTTTGTAAATTAATTATTTAAAACAAATTTTGAACAGATTAATGAACCTCACATCAAATTTAAATATATCTTATTACGCAAGATATATTTCTCATAATTCTTATCAATATAATTAGATATATCTGTCATTGTATTAATATCATTAAACTGTAAACCTGTTATAGTTTTCCTTAATTTGATTTCAGCCATTTCACATTGATCTTTAAAACAGAATAAGGAATCTACATAAAATATTAACTTTTTGCACAGCATTTTTGGTAGTTCATCATCTTTTTTACCTAAAATAAGCAAAACATTTTGAGTTTAAATTTCATATATCTTAAATGAGATATAACTTGAACATTTTCAGTGAATCTGAGTAATATAAACAGAAAACTAATTTCTTTATCTTAAACTGTCTTTTAGTAAAGCAGAATTTACTTCTATACAATAAAAGAAAAACTTTTAAAATGATATAGTTTATAAATACATATGCAATAAAAATAAAATTACTAACATTGCGAAAATGCTTTAACCGATCATAAATGTTATATAATTATGTATTAATTATATAGTTCAAATTGAATCTTATTTTGCACAAGAATCTAATAAATTGAAGTAAACATTTACAGTAATACAAATTTATTGACATTTACAACAAATATAGAATCATAAATGAATGTGAGATATATATCAATCATACTTTTAATTGTATTTCTAAAATATTCTTAAATATTTTATGTAATAAAACTGCTTTTAATTTCTCACCTTAATTCTGATTGTGTGGAATAGTTTCGCAGCTAAATTGTGCACATAATAATCTTCCGAGAAAATTGGGACTAATTCACCGCAAGTAGCTAAACACGTTCTACACATTTGCTGCAACATTTCGTAGTTATTTACGTTTAACATAATGCGGTTTTAGATAGATAATATTTCAAAATATCATCAGAAATTAAAACACCAACAATAAAAACGATAAAAACTCTCCAGCTCCCTTACATGCTCATACACAGATGCACTCTATACGACTGTATCTGACTGTATCTAATCCGTATAGACTGGATATACCTGCGTATTTACATATCGTGCAATAAAGTGGAGGTCCATTAACGCCATGCGTGTATTTTTGCGTGATCCTGATTTGGGTATTTTCAATCAGTCCATTCAAACGACAGATTACCGTAACGCGTGAACCTCCACGGTCTGCTCGCACGCGCTAATATTTGGTCTGGGTGGGACGATGAAAATTGTACGAATAGCCTCCTTTCATACATATGCATATATATATATATATATATATATATATATATATATATATATATATACTACATCTATGAAGCGCTCGATGTTATACACGAAAGATCGTTCGTTATTAAAACTTCTTATTGCAGGATTATATTTACGCGTTACTCAGATCCAAGGTAGAAATATATCTAGCTGATTGCAGCTTCCGAACGCCCGCACAATATTGGCACCTACGTAGAAATCTATTTCTAGATTTGGAATCACAGTAACTAATACATTGCGCGTGATACCTGCCAATTCGAACGGCAGTTCGATGTAACCCGTAAAGTAAAGCGGGGAGTTCTAAGGGCCTTTAGCACTAACTCCAGAGTAGAGTAGAATTTCCGTTGGCAAGCACTAGCTAATTTTAAGTCAATCTTGCCCATGACAGTACGTGACGCGCCGGTGTCATATAATGCACGAATCTGGTACTCTGCAACGTGTACCGGAATCCACCAGTGCGCTTCCTCGAGCTGTACAGCTATCTGGCCGCGGTTTCATTCAGCACCGTCATGTTGCTCAGTCGTTGATGTCTTTTTAACTAAATTAGGCTCATATTCAGCCTGATCAGCCGAGGATGA
Source organism: Sycobia sp. Sy_11 (assembly GCA_018907035.1). Lineage (NCBI taxonomy): Eukaryota > Metazoa > Arthropoda > Insecta > Hymenoptera > Epichrysomallidae > Sycobia > Sycobia sp. Sy_11. The sequence continues at coordinate 734,390 of JACCIC010000069.1, forward strand.
CTGAGAATTCGAAAAGGTCCTTTTCGAAAAAAGCGAAAAAATCCTTTTCGAAAAGGTCCTCAAATGGTCTCGTCCAGGGTCGCGTTGGAATTACAAGTCGATCGAACCCCTAGTGGTTGCTTCCCGTTTCCCGAACACTTCGGATAGTTATAAATGCGGTAACCTAATTCACCATATTTATAACATTTTATCGGACCGTCTGGACTCTTCTTCCTAGCCAGTAGACGGCCCCAGAACCTTCCTTGGCCCGCTCCGAACTGGTAGTTCTAGTCAACTTCTTCTTTCGGAGTGTTCGTTTCTGCATCCAGGGTTGGCGGTTCGATTTTGAAGGCCCTCTTCTTTCTTCTGCTGCTTTCGGCCCTCGACACCCTGAGAAGTAGATGGTCGATTAGACGTTTCTATCTGCCCGATTTTTGATCTCATGCGAGATAGTGCTTTGAGCACTTCTGCCAATCAAGGATCGATCCTCTTTTCTTGATCAGGAGCTTTCTGAGGTACAGTAGCAGCTACTTTAGCGATAGCTTCGTGTAAAATCGCCTTATCCGACGAAGGAGGAGTGTGATAGCATCTTTCACACTCCAATGCTAATTTCGTTTCTCTGGCTAAGTTCAGGAATTCTTGAATATTATTACATGATTTCCTTGATATCCTTCGCTGGATTTCGGGGCGTGCATTGCGCAACAGTCTCTCCAATTGCTCTGTCTCGGGTAGAGGTGGATTTACCTGATCAAATGTCGAGAGAAGACAAGCTATAATCACTTGAAGGTTCGTTAGCTCCTTGGGTTCGAGTTTCAGCCTCTCTAACCCATTTTCGTTGATATTCTGAACCGGCTCCGTACCACATTGTTGCAGTGGTATGGACTTCATTCGACGTGGTTAGGCCCCTTTCTTTTTAAGCGTCGGCCCATAACTCTGCATTCCCCTTGAATATTTCAGGCAGTGCCTGTGTTAATTATTCATCAGATATCTGTGAACTTCGTTGGTGCTCGTCGATCCGTTTGAGGAATAAGTCTAGGTCTTGATGGGAATCCTCGTATCGAATATCGCATTTACGGACCACAAGACCTATATCCCTCTTGGATCCCCCAATGATTTCTAATTTATCACTGGGCAATCGTCCGCGCAGCGTAATCCTCAAAATTCCTAATGGTTTTGAGGAGATCTCCCCCTTCCAACCATGTTCACGGACTTGAGGACTTGAACGTAGCGTAGAAATACCACTGGCTCGAGGTTGCAGAGAAACCGACGATTCTTCCTGCACGGTGGATGCTTGACACACAAATGTATCTTGTATTTGCGCCAACTTCCGTGAAGGATCGTCGGCCAGTTGTGTTCTGCTGACTGGTCCGGAGCGGATCTGCGACAGAGCAGATAATGTGTTAGATATGGCAGCAATTGCTTCTTCTATCCTCTTTGTCCGGAGGTCTTTTACTGTCATAAACCGTATAATATCTTCCATTGTACATGGAGATAGACTGCGAGGTGGGGAGCTGGCGAATGTTCAGACTGTTCTTATTGAAGAAATAGGCCCCCTGCAGTCCCCTGCTCATTCATCCAGGCTGGATGGTCAGACCCACTCTCTAACGCAATCGATAGCCCTCTAAATTCCGTTGGACCTCTTCATCGTGCTCCAATAATTCGAAGGGTTGCTTCTCTTCTCCATCAGTTGTCGAGTCTAGCCAGGATGGATCACCCTGAGCTATAATCTTTTCAATCAAGGATTTTCTGGTTGACTCATGCTTAAGAAAAACACGACCAGGGTCTTCATCTTTTTCTTCAAGAAGTCATCAGGATCATAGCCTCCCGTCAGCCACTGATTCATTCGACGAAGCCTTTCAAAAATACTGCCGTCGCTTCGCAAAGAGAGTTGATGGAAGTATTCGTACAAACACCACTGGTCAACGGGAGTCGACGGTGTTTTAGAGGAGGGAGAGGTCGATCTTTTGGCCTCCATTCTTTCCTACTTAGTCAACAAGGATGATGTGGACTTATTACAAATTCGAAATGTGCTTTTATAGAGAGGGGTCGAATAAAATGGGTGCTCTCTATAATCTGATATATTAAATATAATATATTTAATAAAGCACACCTCGAGTCCACTAGTGTACGCGAGGTTATTTTCCCTCTGGCTTCGAGAAATTAAAAAAAAATTTGCCTTATCTAACAATCCTGAAGTGATGTCCTGGGCCTTATTTTATTGTATTGATCTATCATCAGTAGAAATTGATACCTCTATCTCTCTAGATTTATCCACTTATACACGAATCTATTAATAATTTGAAAAAATGGGATTTTTTCGAAACAGCTCTGTATTCAATTACATATATTAAATAATATGTATTTCAGATTAGAAACGATTTATTATATATTCTTTAAAATTTTATACTATAATTTTCAGAATTGAATAAATTATTGCAATTAATCTATAATATACATAAGTAATTCAGATAATCTATTTTTAGCAATTTCTCCAATAGATCATTTTATCATAACTGAGGTTATGTCCACAATCACTGTAATATTATAAATAAACAAACAGAATCATTTCATTATTAGTTTATACAGAAAATGACTCTATTCCTTAGACCAATCTTTATGTTAAATCGGAATTACACGAATTGTTTAACATGTCAATAAGCAGCAATACAGAGTAGAATAAAATAAATAGAAATGAAAAGTATCATAGACATGGGTTGATCATCTACCTTAACATAAAAATCTGCCTCATATTCGCATTTTTTAGAAATATATTAAAGCCTGTGTCATAACTTATAATTATTTAAAATACATGATACATTTTTTTATTGATCATACATACTGTAGAAAATACAAAAATTCAAATTCTATCCTATTTTAAAACGTTGTAGAATGTAATCTTATTATTCTAATTTATTTATAATTTTGTATATCTTGTAGTTATAATTTACAAAACGTATAACTGTTTAAATTTTTAATTTTGGGCTTATATTATTATTTCTATTGTTAATTTTTTAAATAATTAATGAATTTTCTCTTTCTGTTCCTACAATATTATATAAACATTGAATATTAAAAATAAATTTTTTTAAACTAATTACGGAATATCCATTTTAGCACAAAATTATAAGAGTCAATTTGAAATTTCTATAATGGAAGAAAGGAAAGTCTTGATTTTTTGCAGAATGAAAAATTTTTCTGCATTATCAAGCTGGCATTGGAGTTTGGGTCCCAGTTCTTTTCTGATGCTAATGCGCATAATAGTTATGTTTTGGCTTAGTCTCTGCATGATTCAAACGAAAAGAGCAACGTCGCACTGGACATAATCGTAGAGCTACATCTGTATGTATTTATTGCCTACGTCAAAGCTCGTGACGTAGGCAAATGCGCAGACTAAATTATGCTAACGTATCTGTGACGTTGCGATGGCCCCTTAGTGTAGCAGTTGGGCCTATTGAGGGCACACGTTCCCGGCGTTCGAAAATCATCGAGCCTTTCGTATATGGCATCGGCATTCTCTCCTTATTATCTCTGATATAATATATCATACATCTGTTATATTGCAATTGCAGTATAGTACTTAGTACAAATATGAGTAAGACTTTTCAATATAAAAGTTGTCTCCTCGGTTTTTATAACGTCTGAAATTATGAAACAAAGAAATAGCATTCAATTTTGTTCACAAAATGGAATATCAGCCGCCGCATTGTTCAGAATGTTGGAGAAGGCCTTTGGTGAGAAGTCAATGTCAAGAACAGGTGTTTTTTTATTGACACCAATTGTTCAAAGAAGGTTGAGAAAGCGTTGAAAACGAACCACATCAAAGTCGACCAAGATCTACTGATGGGCTACATGTCGACAAAATCAAAAAATTGGTTATCCAAAATCGTCGATTGACTACTAAAGCGCTTGCTAATATTGTTGGAATTACAAAAGCGTCAGTCAACACCATTTTGAAAAACATTTTGTGCCTGAAAAGAGTGAAATCTCAATGGGTGTCAAAAACATTCAATTTTTTTGAAAAAACAGCGTCGCCTGGGGGTCTGTGCAAAGATGCTTTTCGGCAAGATGGATCACATAATAACTGGAGATGAGACTTGGGTCTACGCTTAAGATGCAAAACAACCGATCAATCGAGTAAGAGAACGGAGACCGAAAAAATCACGCCAAAGTCGCTCAAAAATCAAGGTTATTCTCACTGTTTTCTTTGATTATTTCATTTGTCATATCGTGGTATGGTGCATTATAAATTTCTTCCAACTGGTCAAACAGTCAACAAAGAATATTTTTAGTCCGATTTTTCAGAGTGCTTCTAGACTGCTGTTAAATACACATATTTTATTACACATACGAAGCTATAGACTTGGACAAGTCGGTTTAGCTTACCGACATTGCTCTTGGTAGTTGTTTAAGTCCCACTTGACTTATACACTTCCAAACAACGAAGTGGTACAGCTATTTTTTGATCCTTCGAGCCAGATGCTTGCCAACAACGCACAGTATCTCGCTCAATTGCAGAAGCATATACTAACATGTATAGATTTATGCTGTACGTGTTCGACTTGGCTTTCTGGATTTTTTCCATCAACGCATAGTATGTCGTTCAATTGCAAGAAGATATTTTAATACGTATAGATTTACGCTATACGCGCTTTCTGTTCTGTTGATGCTTAATTCGACACGCACAGTATATCGCTCATTTGCAGCAGCATCTATTAATATGTATAGCTTTACAGTAACTATACGCGTTCGACTAAGCTTTCCGTCTTTTGCTATGTTTAATTCAACAAGCACAGTATATTGCTTCATTAAAAAAAGCATTATACGAATTATGAGAATAATAATAATATAATAATAATAGTATAATATATATAATAGTATACGAATAACACTATGGCTGAAAAGAGTGCGGAAGAATTGTTAATAAGACAAAAACGTTGCTTAGATTCATTGGTAAATTTCAAATCTAATACGCCTAAACAGGAAGCTGCTGCAAATATGACCGTTGAAGATTATCGGTAGCGAATCACTATATTAGACGATTATTGGAGTCACTTAAGGAACGTAGTTACTTCAACTTCGATTTATATAGTAACGGACTATCTGAATACTTGTCAACCAAGGTATGGTTAAATGAACGCATTACAAACCTCAGAAGTATTCAGCCTCTTACTTAAAACGTATTTTCAACTACTTCGACAATAACTCATTCATCGCGAGCTTCTCGTGAAAAGGTAAAATTACCTAAGTTTAATGGCACTCAGTGTGATTGGCAAAGCTTTAAAAACAAATTTCAGTTTCTTGTTTAACACGATACTATAATGCCTACTATTAATAAATTTCAACACTTAATCAATGCAGTAGAAGGCAAAACAACTTCAAAATTGAATAGTTTTGATTTGATGGATGAGAACTTTCTCTTGGCTTGAAAGAGATTATGAAGCTGTTAAGATAATTCTCTATTAAGATTCTCTACCTATTAATACTCTTATGCGCCTTCCAGCATCTTCTAAGGAAACTGGTGAGCATTTAAGTAAACTATTGAATAATGCCTTGAAGAGTAAAAATGTTCACCTCCCTAAAACTGCCAATTGAACATTGGGACATGATATTTCTTCAATTAATTGAAAATAAATTGCAATTGGTGACAGGACTAGGGTAGACACACTTAATTAAAAGAGATTGTGATAATGAATTCACAAACTTTATAGATTTTGACAAATTGTTAGATATTAGGATTCAAAGTCTAGATATTTCAGATTTGAATATAGCAACAGTAAGAAAATTCGCTTTAAAAATAATACCAGTGCTGACAAAAAATCTAGTTCATTTAATAAAAATACGTTGAAACACGTCACCACTTTTCTCCATCTTGTTCCTTTTGTCAAGGGCGACATTGGGTGAACTATTGTAAGCAGTTCGCAGACCTTGTACCAACGAAGAGGAAAGAAAATGTAGCACAATTTAAATTCTGCTTCAATTTTCTAAGCTTTAAACATAGAGTTGAAAACTGTCCCTCAAAAGCTAGTTGTTACGTTTACGGTGACAAACATCATACGAAGCTTCATTCTGAGGAATTAGGCAGTAAGACAACTGTCAGGCTTCGAGAAACGAAGGCCGGTCCCTCAACTTCGATTCATTTTACGGCTTCAAATAGAAGAATCTTTCAACCATTGTTATCTACTGCAGTAGTTGTCCTTAAATCCTCAGAAGGTACACGAACTATGGCTCACTTCTTATTAGATTCGTGCGCCAAAAAATCTGTCATTTCTGAAAATATGGCTGAAAATATCTCTAAACTTTAAGCCAGTACATATTGTCGTTTCGGGTTTACACGATACGACTAATCCAAACGCTCGAGTTGAAGTATAGCTTACCTTGAAATCTCTAATAAATACAGAATTTTCTCTTAATTTTACAGCCTTAGTAGTGAAATTTATCTCCAATTCCTTGCCAAGAAACGAAATCGTTTCTGGACATTGGGACCACATCCATGGGCTGCACTTAGTTGACCTAGACTTTGGACAATCAAATACTGTGGATTGCATTGTAAGCTCGTCCGTTTATGGCGTCATATTTTTGCCAGAACTACGTTCTGATAGTATTCTCGTCTGTTATTGGCTGGGTTTTAATGGGGAATGCAGGCACCGATAATACCACGGCAACAACGGCATATGATCTAGCAGAAGATCATCAGCTTTCGAAGATAATCAATCGTTTTTGGGAGTCAGAAGAGAGTCCTCAGGAACAATATATGTCCTCATAGAACAAAAATGTTGACATCATTCCAAAACTACGTATTGTATAAATTCAGTCAATAATCTGAACTTTGCACCGTTTGTCATGGTTTTTATGCCAGAATATGTGGACCTTGGGCATATGGAACTTCTTCTATCAGATGAATGCAAGGTTGATGATGGATTCTTTTTATCTCATCATCCAGTATTCAAGCAAGGCAGTAGCAAAAAAATAAGGGTTGATTTAATGATTCACAAAAGGATAAAGCAGGTATACAAAAGGTATAAAACAGGTATATAAAGAACAAACCAGTTTATAAAAATTCGCTTAACGAATTTGATCTGAAGTCTGAAGCTACAGGAAGACATTGTTCTTATTATTATTAAGTGGTGTTTTTTAAATATATATTTGTATGTTATATATTTAAAAACTTCCGTTCAATGGTTGTCGACCTCACTGACAGTAAATAACAACGTATATACATGTATATAATGACAACGCGTTTTGACCCACTTTTACCTCTGCAAGTTTGGCGTTTGCTTACTGTTACATATGAAACAGTATCAGCTCTATTTTACGCAAATGCTTGTTTAGAAGAATTAGCGGATTTGCTCGCACATTCACATAAACCTGGATGCACAATTATTTTTAGAAATAAATACGTTGATGACTTCTTAGCTGGAGGGAATACATTGGATGAAGCTATACAGACTTATCATGAGCTCACTGAAGTGCTTAGTTCTGCTGGCATGTTTGTTGGAAAATGCGCAGCAAATTACAGAAATTTTAATTTATTGATTTTTCAAGACGATTTTAAAGACTTAAATGAGAAGGAAGTTGTTTTGACTCTTGAGTTACGATGGAGTCTGTTGATGATGCTTCTCATTTTCAAGTTCAATTATTTTTAGCACCTCCAGCAACCATAATGCGTTCTATTTTATCAGAACTATCTGAGCTTTTCGTTCAAGGTCTTGTTACTTCCGAATACCAGTAATAAAGTGATCTTCGTCATTTAATTTGGTGGGTAGTATGGTATTCGTTAAATTCGCTCGACATAATGTTCGTATTCAGGAGTAGTTGATGGGATCACTCTTTGCAATTAGAGCAAAACCTGCTCGTCCTTTTCAAAACACTGGAGTTGATTTCACAGGCCCTTTTTGTATTAAGGCGTCTTATGGAGGAAGACAAAAGTCCTTTAAAGGGTGTCCGGTCGCTTTTCTTTGTTTGATTGTTAAAGCAGTTCATTTGGAATTAATATCTGATTACTACTGAATTAATCTGATCTTACCACACAAGCATATTTAGCGAGGTTTCAGAGATTTACTGCTTGTCAAGGTCTATAAAGTAATTTATACTAATAATGGTACTGTAAAGTAATTACACTAATAATGAACCCTTCTCTGTAATGAAACTGAAATTCAGCTTCTCTTTTTAAAAACTTCTGTTTCAGGGCAAATAATTGGTTCTACTGTGCACAAAAATCAGGTGGAATGGCATTCATTCCTTAATTTGACGAGAGTAGTCACTTTGCGTACTGATACTTTTGAATACAAGCGACCATTCAACAAATTAAATTTTCTTCCAGTTCGTGACAATACATTAGCTAATCTATTAGCATTACACTCAAAGTAACTATATTCCTGAATTACAGGATTTGTCATTAATTTTTGCGTATCATACGAAATTATTCGTGCGAGGTAGGCGCCACTTACATTATAAATGTAAGTTTCAAGTCTTATATGCTTGGTAATTGGCATTCAATTTTAGCTTATTAAACAAACCACGAAATCTCAATATTAATAATTAGTCAATTAGTTAATAGTTTTACCTTATTGAAGCAAACTACGAAATGTCAAGTTCTCATACTACTGATTAGGACTGGCGTTTTGCGCATTAGTTTTCTACCCGCAATCAAGTTTGGACACTGAGAACTATAAGTAAGGCATGCCTCCGAGCTCGGAGCAATTTTTCAGAGTACTTCTAGACTGCTATTAAATACAGACTTGCTAGTGAATATATCGAACTATAGACTTGGATAAGTGGTTTTAGCTTACCGATATTGTTCTTGGAAGCTGTTAAAGTCCTACTTGACTTATACACTTTCAAACAACGAAGTGGCACAGTCATACTATAATATAGTAACGATTATTAACAATGATTCTTATTAAAAATTTCAAAAATATTAATCAATTGCTTACAATGTTCTTTTATGTATCTGATGTTTATATGATTGATGATTTGCATTAAGCATACTTTGTATTGTTTCTATATAAATTTTATTATTATTTGTATAAAATTGTTTTACATGATGTCCATTAAAAAATCATTGCTAATTGTCATTACTGTATTTTTATGTAAAAAACTTTCTTCAATTGTTTTGATATATTTTTATTTTATAGATCAATACTTTTGTGCTTTATGCTTTTATATAGTATTTATCAATATTCAATATTTTAATCGTATAACTATTAGTAATATGAATGAGTTTAAAAGTTATTCAGTTAATATTTAAATTTATTATGAGAATATTTATTTCAGAATATTCAAATTTAAATTTAAATACTTTACATATACTATACGTTGACAACTAATTTATATTTAAATGGGCGTGTTCAGCTGTTTACTAGAATTTGGTTTGCGGAACCATTTTCCTGTAAATTGCCGATAACGCAAAAAACCGTTTATAACCATTTATTTTGTCAACGGCGGAAAAGTTGCAGTTCCAAAACTGTTCATGAAGTTTATATGAAAATGATATGAGAATGCATAGTTTCGAGTAAAATATAGCATCTCAAAGTTCGACAATAAGTTGCCAGTACGTACATATGACACTATTAAAATGCATTTTTGACATTTATAATAACTTTTCTGATAATAAATATTAATATTTAAGGCGATACATATTACTAATATAGTAAAGATAATTAAAAATTATTCTTTAATAAATAAATAAATAAATATATATATATATACTGTAACGGGGTACTTAATTGTTAAACACCCGGTAGATGTACCCGTTAACAGAGGTGCAGAGAACCCCGGACGAATTAAATTGTTTAAAACAATCTGTTTGGACCGTAGGCTCTTTGCTGTTATTTATTCCTCAAACTTACCTTTACTTACCCTGGAAATTATATAAATAATAATATATTTGAATAAAATTATCAGTAATCCAGGGAAAGACGGATTAATGATCAGGTACAGGGAGGAGAATGTGTCTAATATTTTCTACTATATAAAAAAATAAAATCAAAAGTAGATTTATTTCGTTAATCAATAAAATAATTTAAATTTTTATTTAATTTAATAAAATTATAACAATTGTTATTCTAACCCTACCTAATACGCACCCGCTATCAACTAACGCGCGTATCCGTTCACACAGGGTGTGAGAGAGGTGAATTTATAAGTCTAACGGAGAGACAGAGCAAAAAGAACGCCACCTTACGAAGAACAAGTTTGCTATTAAATAAAACTGAGTGCGTGCTTGTTACTCTTACTGTACCTACTCTATGGTTATATCTCTCTTTCTCTCTAACACTTCTACAGCTAATTTATAACGTCTAATAATTTTAATCAAAAAGAAATTGAAGAAAAAAATAGAAGTATATAATACTCTATTCAAAACCAAAGTCAGAATAAATATATAAAAATATGCACCAATCTTTATAAACCGACGCCGAAAAGAAACAACCCAATGAAGTAATTGGAGTGAGCTCGTAGTTCAGAATACCGGCCGGTTTGTGTGCCTTTTTTCGGCAAGAATCTTTTATACCAAAAAGAAAAACTTATTACCTTGTAAATATAATAGGTTTATATTCCACCTCACTATCACAATTGATTAGTAACAATATCTTTTGATATTTGACAATGGCCACTATAAAATTTTAAAGAAAGAGAAGAAAGTTTTGCAAACTTGACTTTTTTCTAGGTAAGCTATATTATAATAATAATTTTCCTATATTATATTCATGTTTATTCTCCTTCTCTCTCTCTTTTTCCCTTTTTCCCTCCCTTTTTTCCTATTTCTTAAAAATATTAACATGTATAGGTCGAACTAACCTATACATGTTACAAGTCATATATTTTTTTTATATATCTATATGTTATACACTAGCTCATTAATTTCTAAAAAATTCTGTAAGAATATTTAGAATGTAGAATATCTATTCAGAGCTTATAAAATTTGAATATAAACCAGTAATCTTATCGCAGTGAAAAAAATAATTTTTCTTATTTATTACTTTGTTGCGTCCAGCGATTACGCCGAATATATATATATATATATATATATATATATATATGGATATATGTACGTATATATATATATATATATATATATAGATATATATATGTATACGTATGTAGGTATATATATATGTATATATCTGTTCAAGGACAAGGAGGGATCGGTCGAATTGCCTCGGCATGCCTACCCGTCGAGTTTTCGATGAATTTCAGGCCCGGGAAAGTGAGTAGGAATAAAGAAAGCAAAGGAGACAAGCGTTTGGCAACATCGCCCTCACGATAATATATATATACAAAGGTAAGGCAAAGTTCGTAGATATTCTCGGAGTAGTGAGAATAAATACGTTTATATTTGTATATATAAACTCTGCGAACCTCAATGCCAAATGCCTGCGCAGCGCGCGCTTTCTAGTAATAAAATCGGACCAGATGTGGCCATAGTAATGCAGCCTAGCCATAGCCTGCCGCGGTCAGCGCTGGCCGAAGTATTGTCTCTATTCCCGCACCGCTTGTACCTTCCCGCCCCTCTGGAAAATTCGGAACGATCACGCGGAGGCGCACTAATGCGCAGTTTACGACCCTTCCCCCTTTTCTTTGTATACAAAATGCGAAACCCGAGTAACAGCCTAATATACCAATATCCCAAGAGGCTTGAGAAACTGAAATACGTCTGAAATTTTGGCTTCGAATAGAAAGTAAAATTTCTCGAAGCAATCGACGTACAGAAATAATATTATTTCTGAACGTGCATTTCAATTTTTCCAAACTGTTAATATAATGAAAATGTACAAATATTTGTATTAATAAGCACGGTTGACATTATTATTACTAACTTTGAAATTATACTTATTGTTGTGATTAATATTACTCTTATTTTTTTAATATTGATAAATTATTCATATCGTTATTAACACTATTATTATTATTATTATTACAAGCACTAATATTCCTATTTTTACTAACATTACCGTTCTAATATATAAAAATGCGATTATTAATATTGCTATTGTTATTATTATTCCAATTAATATCTTCGGTATTATTATTAACATTGTAAAGATTACTAATTGTTACTACTAGTATAAACCATAATTATGCGGTGTTATACACTAATCATTATTATTAATTTCACTATTGTTATTATTATTATTATGATTATGTTTAATATTAATTTTCTAATTAGTTTACTCAATAATATTTCTGCGCTATTCGCTGATAGTTTGCTTTTACTACCATTAACATTATTATTACTATTTTTACTATAATTATAAACGATATTAATTACCGTTAAAATTACTATTACTGTTTTTGTTAATGCATCGATTCAATTTTTATTTCTATTATAGTTATTAATTATTATTATTATTAATTCATACCAATGTATCATTAACTTATGGATTATTTTATATATATAAGAATACGTTTTAAATATAGCTTAGTTGTACGCAGTTCTAAAATACAGAAATAATAATCATAGTTGTAAGAGATGAACGGGCGGCTTTCTCTATGTAGAAAAAACGTCCCTTTATCTCCCCCACCACGATGTAATTTCCAGCGGAGAAAATTTCGGCGGCGCAGGGCTCGGACTATAAATACGGGCCCTGAAAACTGCGGAAAGCAGATTGCCGGCCGCGTTTACTCTGCTCGGTTGCTAAATTCCTCGAAATAAAAGTAAGTCGCTTCAATATTCATTTCCGAATTATATTTTTCTTTCCCTTTTTAATTCCGCGAAGCACGCGCTAGACTTTGGGTCAGGGGACGCTAGTCTCTGCAGGCAAGGAAATTGCCGCTAGACTCTGCAGCCTCCGCTAAAGTTCAGCGCGGATAGCTAGTAAGGTGGACTGGAGGCCGAGGAAGCTCGCGCCCCTACTACCTCCTAGAGGATATTAGATCCGTCGCCGCTCTAATATCCAACCGATCGTCTTGGAGCTGCCCGAGTGTGGCCCTCACGACCGGCGAAATTACGCGAACGCGCCGCGACGATTGACCTCGCGATCCGCCCCGCGTATCCCTGGCTTCAACGCTAAAGCGTGGCCAAAAAACAAGGGGGCAACCGGCGGTAACTAACGGCAGTAAATCGCCGTTAGGATTAACCGTGTGGCACCAACTTCGGTTGGACGTCACAACTTAGCATCGGAAAATACAATTTCTATAAAAAAATGTGCAATAAATAAAGTATGTATAATAGTAAAAGTAGAAAAATTTTACAAACATTAGTAAAATCTACAATATTTATTTCATATATTCTGTTGAAAACAAAAGATACGAATCCTTCATGCTTCATGCTTAAATTGTTTGTACCACAAGTTTTTTCTGTGGAATTTCTAATCAACGACTGAGTATATATCTGTATTATTATTTTAAAAATTTTATTTTTATAATAACAATCAATAAAAGTATTCCAAAAGTCAGTTGTTTCTATATGCGTTCAAAAAAATAGAATTGTAATACCCGAAATGAATTAATAGAAAAAGTTCAAATATAGCATAACATTGAAGCTTATAGGATTCACAATTATTGTTACCAATGATTCAGCAGAACGTTTAGCTATATCACGAACAATATATAGTACATTAGTGGCTAAGGCTTTAGACTGCGAATCAGAGCGTAATCTTCGGATTGACTCTTTGAGAACCGATTAGGTAAAAAATAGTTTTCAACGTATTCTTCAAAGAAATCAAAATCATGAAATTGTACAATTATATCTATATATATATATATATATATATATATATATATATATATATATTATTCAAAATTGATAGAGGTTCAAAAAAAATTAATTTGCCAATCATATCGTAATTAATTTGGGTAAATACGTAAATTAATTGGGGTTTTTTTATAATCAAAAATCAATCACAATTAATTTAAACCGAATGGAATGAGTGTTAAAAATGCTAATTAGAAATACATATTATTGTATAAATAAATATATCAAAAGAGAATAAATTCATGTATTTAAATTAAATCTTGAATAAATAATTTTTTATCGGGATTATTTTTCTTTTATAAAATTTTAATTTAATATTACTGCCATATCATCTGGATACAATATTATACGATTTAATTTATTTTAATATGATTATTAATTTAATAATAATTATTAATGGAATGTAGTATGTTCTTTCTTGAGATAAATATTTTTTAATAAATTCTATTGCGTGCAGGTGAGGACCGCGGGAAGTTAATTAAAATTTACTTATTCACAAAAATTTAATTTTTTTTATTTAAATTCTATATTATCTTGGAAAATAATCTTTAAATTAAAAAAATGAAAAGAGTAACTTTCGATTTATAATTTAATTTTTCATAAGAATTACATATTTGAGACACCAAAAAGTTATATGCTTTTCGGCTCTCACTGAGCCCTCGCCGGTTCTTTTTGGCTCTCACAGAACTTTCCCCGTCTCTTTTCTACTTTCAAAGTAGTTCTCTTCTTCCCTTTACAAATAAGTAGTACATTGTTTATAGATGATAACAAGCGAACAACAATCACTTTTTGGGTATTCTATTTCATTACCCATTTTCTAGTCATTTTTTATCCCATAATGAACAGTTCAATTACAATCTATGCTTCACTATAAAAATGTCACATGTTTGGTTTAAAAACAGATGTTTGGAGTTTTTTCATAAAATGCTAAAAAGTTGTTTGAATAAGTTTTTCATCACAGACTAAGCAATAAACAATAGTCAATGATACTTTCTACCACTTACACAATAATAATCGAATCAAACTAGACAATGTAATGCATTCCCACCAGGGACAATATTTATCGATTCATTTATATTATAATTTTGGTTGTTATTATCTAAAAACAACGTACTACTTATTTGTAAAGAGAAGAAGAGAACTACATTGAAAGTAAAAGAGAGACGATGAAAGCTTTGTGAGAGCCAAAAAGAACCGGCGAAGGCTCAGTGAGAGCCAAAAAGCACATATTAACTTTTTGGTGTCTCAAATATGTAATTCTTATGAAAAATTAAATTGTAAATCGAAAGTTACTCTTTTCATTTTTTAATCTGAAGATTATTTTCCAAGATAATATAGAATTTAAATTAAAAAAATTCAATTTTTATGAAAAAGTAAATTTTAATCAATCTTCCTGCGGTCCTTACCTGTGCGCAATAGAATTTATTAAAAAATATTTATCTCAAGAAAGAACAATTAGATATTATATCGCGAATTCTAAAAATTACCTAAAAATTCATAATGAGATTGGACGTTTTCTGGTTTTCTTTAACTCTCTCCAGTTCTCTTCGACTCTCGTTCTTATCGCCCACACAATCTTATCTATGAACTTTGATGTACTGTTTACTTGGCATTGTATTACAGAAGAGAAGCAAGAGAGCTCGACGAGAGCCGAAAGAGAACTTTTGGAGAACTTGACTTTTAATCGGAGTAGCCCCTCATATAATTACCATTGTTAGCAATTGATCTATGTTTATGATTTGAATAGATGTAGAAAAAGTAGATAATTATAAACAAAAAATTGTTTCCAGAAATTATAGATTTTCATATTTTTGGAATATATATATATATATATATATATATATATATATATATATATTATATTTATGCTTCATGCTTCTGTATAACAACAGCAATATTCAATATTTGCATTACACACACACACACACACACACACACACACGCGCGCGCGCGCGTATATATATATATATATATATTTAGGTACTCCCCGTAGAAGTCGTTCCAAAACACTTAGGAATCGCATTCTATTATCCGAACACGAAACTCCCCATGGAAGTAGTCCTGTCATACCTGGACATCGTTTTCTATTAACTAAACACGGTATTCCCCGTAGAAGTCGTTTCAAAACACCTGGGAAACGCATTCTATCATCCGAACACGAAACTCCCCGTATAAGTTGTCCGGACGTACCTAAACATCGTTTCCAACCAACTAAATAAAATAAAAAATAGTCCCAGTAGAAGTCGTCCCGAGAAAGCTAGCATCTCTTCCGAACGACTAAACATAATACTCCCCGTAGAAGTCGTTCGGAAAGACCTAAATATAGTATTTTACCGTCCCAACACGGATCTTCTCATGGAAGTTGATTTCCTCATATTTGGACGTCGTTTTCTATCAACTAAATACAATATTCCTCGTAGAAATCGCCCAGAGATATCTAGACATGGCATTCTATCATTCGAACACACAACTGCCTATAGAAATCATATTTAAAATGTATATATATATATATATATATATATATATATATATATATATATATAATATGTACAATATAATATACATAAAATATGGTATACGAATAGCATATTTTTTAAGCAGACGATGGATATTGCCTTTTTATGCAGAAGCAACGATATATTATATATATATATATATATATATATATATATATATATATATATATATATATTCATAGTTTCAAGGTTGTTGGTAAAGAATCTTATTTTGCCATCATTGCTTTTGTTCAAACTAAAAAAAAAAACATAGTCTCTTGTCATAATTTTGAAGTAAACAGAATGTATAAAAATAAAAATATAATTTGTTGTCACAAACTATATTCAGTATGATTTAGCATACAGAACCATTTTATAAGATAAGGAGAAAAAAGGACAGAGAGAGAGAGAGAGAGAGAGAGAGAGAGAGAGAGAGAGAGAGAGAGAGAGAGAATTTCCCACGTAAGAGAAAATAAAATTTACAAAAATCAAAAGATATCCGTAAGGTGTGAGAATAGTGTCAGATTAATCTGAAGAACTAAAAAGGTTATACCAACTGACGCCACACCTTCTTTAGGATACGAATTCTAAAGTTGAATATGAACATTTGTCTGAGCTGGCCTGGTATTAATACTTTAAACGGACTACTTTGAGTTGATGTTCGTGATTTAAGACGCCACCTAGTGGCCGCTAGTGAAACTGATTGTTAAAACCATTAACTTAATTTATTGATGAAAGTAAAATGATTTTCAATGAAAAACATAGCCTATGTCCTTCCCAAGATAATATAGAATCTATATGTCAAATTTCAGAACAATCGGTTCAGTAGTTTTTTCGGTTATCGCGTACAAACAAAAACACGCTTTGTCTTTATAAATTAGTTTGATATGAAGTATGATATGATGTATCAGTTAAAAAGTTACTCTATGAATATTAATATTTATTATCAGAAAATTTACTAAAAATCACGAAAATGCCGTATACCCGTACTGGTAACGTATGCTTGATCTTTCAGCTACATTTTACTCGCAACTACTCGCGACAGAGCAAGGCAATGAAAGTCGAGTCTGCAATAAGAAATCACGATACGAACGCGCTTTCATTCAAAACATCGAGCGCTAATAGATGTAGTATGCATATATGATCGTCTGAAAATGTAGAATAATATAGCTTTTTTTTTCTAAAACTTATACTAAAACATATAAAGTAAATGAGTATACATACATATATTTATTCATAACAGTTTTTAATCCTTTATATACATAAAATAGTTAAAATAATAGTAAAAATTTAAAGCACAGGGCCCCCTTTACTTGATTGAATTCGTACGATATTGAGCGTGGTTTGCTGCTCCATCTCTTTGAAAACACAACAACTATATTTCTGTCTGTTTTGCCGACAATTATAGTTATTTATTGGATTTATCGTTAGATTGTGAAAGCAATTTACTTTTTCTGTTTTCTCAAAATATGGGGCATGTAGAGCGATAAAACAAATTTTATTTGGTTCATTATTTTATTCTACAAATGGGAAAACTCGAATTAGATGCTCAACAAGTACATAGAATTCACAATAAATATTTTCTTTGTAAGATCTGAAACACACTAGACTGCATGCAGCAGACGATTCGTAAGACACTACTTTTTGAACTGTTTTTTCCTAATTTAGAAAAATAGATTAATTTGTACTTGTAGAATAATCTGAAAAATTTTTTAAAACGTTTTTTCTCTCTAAATAATGCGAAATGACGACAAAAACTGAAAAAGTAAATTTGTTTCCGTTTTAGTAGTTCATCGTAGCGCTGCGAACGCCGTAAGGAGCACTCTTAAGAGTGTCCCCGTCTTGCGGCGAAATCGAAAGTAACCTTCTGCTCTGTAATTTGACACGATTTTAGCGAAGTTTTCACTTCTTCTCTCTACCGTCCATAATTGATGTATACCTATATCAATAAATGTCTGAAAACAATGACAAAATTTATTAAACATTACTTTAACAAATTTGACATAATGAATGAAATGAATTAATATAATCAAAATAAGTGAAAAATTAGGCCATTAAAAGAAGATTAATTAAGCAGGTATGTCTCAGAATATTATTCGATTTATTAACCTTCGTTAATGAGATTATGATTTGTAACAACTTAATGTTATTTAAGATTTCTTGCTCTCTTTTATTTTACTTTTCACAATTTAATATAATAAAGTAATAATATTAACTTAATGGTTAGACAATTTTTATTATAGATAAAAAGAAATAATATCTTAATAATTTTACTATAAGCTATTGAGAATGAATATATATCTTTATAATATTCATTATGCAAAGTATTGCATTGCATGTAATTGAGGATAAAGACATGATTCCCTTTAGAATAAGCCTAAATGTGATTTCTTGTTTTCAATAAATGATTAATGTAATATGAATATTAATATTAAGAAATTTAACAAATTCACTATAGCACTAGTTTATTCTGTTATATCTAAAATGTATTTAATATTTAATGAAATTAATTATCTTATTACAAATGTTTCAACAAATGGAAAGTTTATAAATAAATGTATTAAAATTATTTTATTAATAATGATATTGTGTTAATCTAACTCATGAGTATTAATCATATCCGATAATATATAAAGAAAACATTAAAAGTTTCATTTATTTATAATATTTTATAAATTATCAAGTATTTATAATTAATTCAAAATTGATAAATTATGAATTTTTTAAAATATTATAATATACTATAAACAATTATATTTTGGATTAGTTTCTGTCATTTATTTACAAATATTAATATGCTTTTACTCCAATGTTATTTATAAAAATTATTTTTATCTTATATAAAATGTGTAAATTCAAAAATTATTTATTTCTCCAGAGTTCACATAGTTAGTCAAAGGTATATGAAAAATTTGTTGTATAAATGATTTTTTATGAAAAATTAGGATGAGCATTATTATCTGTTTTTAAAATTTTTTGAAATTTACTAACATTTAAGTGTTACAAATATGTTAAAAATTAAAAGTTTTTAAAACTTTTTTAATAATTAGGGTAAGTTCACCATTTATAAATAATTTTTTTATAATGTCTATGATTTGAACTATAGGTATTTTCTTTTTGAATTTTTAAAGTAGTATTTATATTAGTAGTAATAATGATTTAATTTTTTGAAAACCTACAGAAGTTGATTTACAGGTTACATAAATTCTTGTTAATGATTAAAATATGTTATACGTTTTATGTTTAGTGTGATAAAAAAATCTATAAATGTCAAAAAAATTAATAAAAATTAATAAATCAATAATGAAAATAATTTTTATTTCCCTTACAATTTTTGAAATTTTTTTAAGTTTGCATTATGAAATTCTTTATAAGTATACAACGCACTACAAAACGAGAAGGATTTTTCTAAGCTTAATTAAATGTTTGTTATGTTTGTTATATAATATCCCTATGGAAAATATGTAAGTAATTAATCATGTATAACAAAGTTGATTGACATGTCAATTGAGTGTGATGATGTTAATGGTATTATGAAAACTCAGACTATAGATTATGATTGTTCTTCTTAAAATCTTTATTTTTTTATTTATTTTTATACTTATTTAGATGTGAATATTATGAAATTAGTTTATCTTGGCCTATAACCTATGTTTTATTATTATTGATATGGTGTACCAAATTGAAATGCCAATGAGTGAAAAAGTTGGTTTATAAATCATTTTTTTAAAAATGTCATACATGATACTTTACCTGAGAAAGTATGTCATTTCTTAAATGAATTTTTACCTGTAATTTCACTTGAATTTTTTCCAAAAGGATAAAACTTACATGGCTCATAAGTTGATCAAAATTTTCTGAACATTTGTAAATAAAATTTTCTCATATACTTAGAGAAAGTTTAAAGAAAAGTAATATTTAGAGTACGGAGAGTGATTGATCTATCTTCTATTACTCAGAATCTATACAGTTCATGAAATAATTTTAAATATAAATTTAAATTCTAATAATTTTTAATATAAATTTTAGTAAAATTAAAAACTTTGAATTCAAAATTCCTGTGCCAAAAGAGAATTTAAAGGATAAAGAACATAAGATAGGGAGCTTTTCCAGCAAATCATAATTATATTTGTAATGTTCTTTATGTTGGCTACTGTAGATATATTGAAAATGTAGTTAGATTAAATTTTATTCCTTAAAGAAAAACCATATTATTTCAATATAAGTACTTTGGATTGATAGATAAAATATACTTATTTTATAATCTTAAAATGCTCGTGGTTAATTTTATAAATAAATTAAGGTTTTTTTTTATTAATACTTTACTTTATAATAATTATATTATTATAATATTATTTATAATAATTTTCTTTATGTACATCAATTTTAAAAAATAGAGAAGTTGGTTAAATTTCTAATAAGCACCCATCTGCTTATGATCTGGGATGTTGCTTATGAATATCATAGTAGCTTTTAGCGAAAATTGAATTTTCATGGTGAAAGTCATAAAAAAGTATAACAATTATGGTTTTTGACATTTATCTCGAAAAATAAGAAAAATCATAAAAAATATTTCCAACAAAAGTTGTAGACTACTCAAAAAACACGTTTTTGTTCTTTACATTTTTGAGTGCATACGATATTTCTGTAGAAAATGAAATAATTCTATCTCATGTTTCTATGAAACATCAGCGATGGTGTGATGGATATGTGGAGGGCACGAACACATCGGACACCAATACGTGTTTGGCATTAAATGTACAGATCTTAAAAACCATCCAAGCTACCAGAAAAAAAGGAAAAGAGTTTAACCTACCAAGATGAGGACTAAGGTACAATAAAAAGAGGGCAGCATTAGTTTTATACACAATTTGTCTATAGAAGCGTTTTTCTTTTGGGTTTACGTTTCTACGCTTCTTTCTTTAAATACTTAATATAGAACCCTTTGAATGCATTTTTCTTAGGAAAAACTGTTTTTAACGCTCTTTAGAGATTCATTTTGCTCAAATCAGTCAAGAACTATGAGTGATTCTTTCGCAATAAACTGCGACCTTATATAAACTGGTTGAGCATCTCTTGCATAGTATGTTCTTTTAAAATTAGCATACATATCATAGAGAACTGGGGATTGATTTTTCAGTATGTTAAGATTAAGATTATTACATGAATAATATTGTGAATTCAGAAAAAGTCTCAGGTTACTAAAATCATAATGATCAAATCGACTGTCATCTGCAGTTTTTTCATTATTTTCTTTGTCTGTATGCCAAGAATCACAAAACGAGACATTTAATTAATTAATTAAGGTTTTACCGTTAAAATATGATTACCAGCACTCGCAGCAAAGGATATTTATAAATTTCCCAGGTACGATACAACACCTTGAGATTGGATTATCTTCGTAAAGAAATTTAGAAGTTGAATTTTTTGCTTAACAGATGCAATGGAATATGTCATTAACTACTCTATTTTTATTAGGAATATGTTATGTTTTTTATACATTGTATCATTATTGGCTATAGCATCTGCCCGAATGATTGCTTTAAAGTTTGATCTTAAGCTTATTTAAATAAGTTTATGCATAATATGAATGTGACCGATTTTCGACAGATTTAGGCGAATCGCCAACGTTCGTAACATAATTACGCGCTTCTTTTTCCCTTTGCTTACGCAAAACAGCAGGGTTAGAACAAAGGATGGTTACGGCGTCCGCGATCTATCTCAACGACCTACGGCTTCATTAATAAGAAAGAGCTATTATTTAAATGCTTGGATTAATGAATAATAAAGACTTTATCGTAATACTGCAACGAGTTCATACAATTCTTTTAAATTTATCGAATTCGTGTTGCGAGCTAAGTCCCGCAGTACAGCATAGGTCACGTACCGGTGGGCAATTATGTAATTGAGCTTCAGCGGCGATCGAATTGGTATATTAATATCCAGTCCATTGGCGTATGACTTCTCGCTCGAGCAAAGAATAGGATAAGAAGGATACTCACTGTTTTTTATGCTCTCAAAGGTGTATTTGGATATAGATTTTCAAGTTGCGACGAGCGATGTATTCAGAAAAAGGTGTAACGAGAACTTGGAAATTAAACAGTCTCTAGCTTTGATGCTAGAGTGAGTTTTAATAGTTTGGAGAAATCGCTGTATTAGAAAAGTAGCCAAGGTTTCTGGTATGTTCAATCTAGAGTGTAATGGCTGGTAGCATCTAATGCATGGTAACTTTATGCTATTACGTACTACGCTAAACACTAGGTTTCCAGGCGTATTTAATCCTCGGGTAGACTCAGATGGGAAGGGAGATAATAGTCATAGGTAGTACCACTCGAGCTCCCTGGAACGGACTCGGTGTTGGTGCGTTTTTCGCAGCTTCATTTGTACAAAAAGTCGTACATTTCTTCTTACAGAGAAACGTTTTTCGAAGTGGAGAGGTCTTAATTAACATTAAACTAATAATATTTTTATCGGTCTTACATTCTTTATAATATAATATATTAGCTAAAATAATGACAGTCACACTGTCCTTGTTTATATTCACTCCTGAAGAATCTGAAATAAAACTTATTACTACAATAAATTATATTAAAAATTAAAAATAAAAATAAAATAATAAATAAAATAAAAATAATAAAAACAATATTCTATGTTAGTAAAGGACAACTTGACTGCCCTAACCACCTTAAATTTAGATTCACCTTTTTTGTCCAATAGAATTTATTTTATTTATTATTTTATTTTTATTTTATTATTAATTGTATTTTTATTTTTATTGATAATTTTTAATTTTTAATATAATTTATTGTAGTAATAAATTTTATTTCAGATTCTTCGGGAGTGAATATAAACAAGGACAGAGTCTGACTTATTTTAGTTAATATATTATATTATATACTCTCTAAATTATTTTAGTTAATATATTATATTATAAAGACTGTAAGATCGATAAAAATATTTATTAATTTAATTCAAAACAGTCGACATAATTACAATTTTTAATTCTTAATTAACATGTTTTGCTGTGTTGTTTGCCTATGATAAATTTAGTCTATATCCTCTGTACAGTAGAGGTTAAAAGAGCAACGCGCGTATGATTTTTATTATCCATTTAAATGGTTTCTAATTTAAGAGATTAGGCAATATACGCAACGGCAAGCGGGAGGCGCTCCTTTCTATATGAAAACTTTTACATTTGTTATAAAATTTGTTTGGCGCTTTTCTATT
Organism: Sycobia sp. Sy_11; assembly: GCA_018907035.1. Lineage (NCBI taxonomy): Eukaryota > Metazoa > Arthropoda > Insecta > Hymenoptera > Epichrysomallidae > Sycobia > Sycobia sp. Sy_11. Next base: position 757,784 of record JACCIC010000069.1, read on the forward strand.
AGAAGTGCATATAATTCGTAATGATGATTTTGTTTATTATACGATCTTATAAACATATGTTTTGAATCATAATTCAAGTAAAAATTGCAGTGGTTATAGTAAACAAATAGAAATATTTCTAAGTTTAGACAATAATTTCATACTTTGATGTTAACTAAACATTTTTACGGTTATGTCAAAGAATTATAATGTATAATTTTACATTTAATAATTATATTCATCAATTGATAATAACTTATCCAGTTAGATTTATTTTATGTACTTTTAAATAAAATAAACCTTAACTTATCTTAAAAATATCTAATTATAGTATAAAAGGCTTAATAACTATTTTAAATTTTCAAGTTTAGAAAAAATATAGAACGTCACAAGGTGGCCAGTGTCCCCCCCCCCCCCACACACACACGCGCGCGCGCGCGCACGCACACACTTCCGCGTTGATTTCCCGCACTGATCAGATCAACGTGTCTAATCCATAAACTCCGGATAAAAGGACAGTATCGCTTAAATATCTTTATTTAGGTACACAACAAAAAATACAAACGGTGCTTATTATTAACTGTACGCGTCCCGCACGTCACCAATCAACGCCTAAGTTAGTAAAGCGGCAGCCGCCTTCTTCTCCGTTTCTTTAAACGAAGTTCGGCCCATGGCAGAGCAGGCAAGATAAAGTATATAGAAATATAAATATTTATTTTGATGAGTTTTGTTTAAAATATTTTCTGTCATTTTATATATTTTCGAAAAAAAAATTTCGAAATCTCATAAAGATTTGTGTGGGCCTTTTCTAATTTTTGTCAAAAAAATTTAATTTGCATCAAAAGCCGCTATGATATTCGTAATCAGCACACTACACTTTAGATATATAAAGCCTTAAGCGAACAGACAAGTCAAATAGTAGACTAGATACATGTTTCTAACAGACAACTCACATGCACAAGAGAGAAGAGATAAAAAAAATCTTCGAAGGTCTTAACACAGCTTTATATGCGCAGGTCCGCAATAATACAGCGCATTTCCCTCTCTGATTGATAGTCTGCAAGCGGTCAGTTTTCTGTTTATGCAAATGGTGCTGTCATGCCCGAATAGTTTTGTATTTTCAAATTCAAATATTTGGTTTTTGTCCTTGAAAACGCGGAGTGGCGTACCCTGTGTAATTTCAAAAACGGATGCACGCAGTCCATAAGGGTTGGTCATCTCTCTCTTTAATCTCTGAGCAGAAATAATAGCGTCTGTCTATTTATCTCCTTATTATCTCTGTGAAAAGCATACGAGAATGCTTGTTTTTTATGTGCGCACTGCGACTTTTATTTTTATTCGCTATTCTCAGATATTGACTTTCAAAACACAAAAGTGAAACTCAACATAACAAACATATACATAAAAATTTGTTGTTTATATTAATATTACTAGCACCCCCCGTCTCGGCTTCGCCCGAGATAATAATTTAACCGATTTTTTACACAGTTCAATAATATATAAGTAAAAAGTACTCCATATATAAAAATGTATATTACTATAAATAATCTGCCTTAATTTACTTATCGTTGTTTCCGTATAAAAAAGTGCTTCAAAGTAGCGTTAACTTCAAAAAGTTAATATTTCACCGACCATTTTATACAATATTTTACGAAGAGTATCATGTTCGGACGATAGGAGATGTCTCAGGACGACTGCTATAGAGAGTTTTGTGTTGAGGAGGTAGAATACGATGTTTAGGTATCCAGGGACAACTTTTACTGAGAGTTTGAGTGTTTGAATGATAGATACGAACCTCTTCGTAGAAGTCGTCCCGTGATACTTGGTCATTGTCTTTTACCGTCCGAACATGCAACTCTCCGTAGAAATTATTCCGAGGCATCTCGATATCGTATTCTACCGTTCAAACACGAAAATCCCCATAGAAGTCGTCCCGACATACCTGATCATTGTTTCCCACCAATTAACGACGATACTCTTCGTAAAAGTTGTCGCAAAACATCTGGACATCGTATTCTACCATCCGAACACAAAACTCCCACTAGAAAGCATTCTGAGGCACCGGGATATCGTATTTAACTGCTCGTACATACTAATACAATATTCTCTGTAGAAGCCGTATTTCAAATGTATATACATTTATAATAATAATATAATAATAATATCACAGTTTCGAGTTTATTGATAACAAACTCTATTTTGCCTTTCATTCAAACTAAAAAAACAAAGCCTATGTCACTTTTCAAGTTAATATAACGTATAAAAACAAAAAAATAGTTTGTCGTCACAAATTATGTTCAGTATGATTTGGTATACAGAACAATTTTATAAGAGAAGACGGAGAAAGAGAGACGACAGAGAGAGAGAGAGAGAGAGAGAGAGAGAGAGAGAGAGATAATCAAAAATAAGATATCCAGAAGGTGTAAGAGCAGTGTCAGATTAACCTGAAGAACAAAAAGAGCAACACTGACTAACACGTCATACCTTCTTCAGGATACGAATATCAAAATTGGATATGATCATTAACCTGAGCTGGCCTGGTATTAATACTTTAAGCGGACTAATTTGCGTTTATGTTCGTGACTGAAGACGCCACCTGGTGGTCGCTGGTGAAACTGACTGCTAAAACTATTAACTTAAGTTATTGATGAAAGTAAAATGATTTTCAATACAAAAACATAGCCTATGTCCATCCCAAGATAATATAGAAACTATATGTCAAATTTCAGAATAATCGGTTCAGTATTTTTTTTGATTATCGTATACAAACAAAAATACCCTTTGTCATTATAAATTAGTATGATATTGTATTTAATTTGTTCGTAATTACTATTGTCGTAAAATATATAATTTTGAAATAGTACGTTGTGATATAAAGGACTAAAATATGCGTTTTCGAAATTTTTTTTTTTAACTGAATAAAATGAAATCTATAAAAATCAGGGAAAATTCTGCCGAACTGACAATCATTGTACAAATGAACAAAGAATAGACTGTGATATCCGGGAAGGTGTCCATACATTTTTAATGAAAAGCTAATGTATTTCTAGCGTTTTAGTCTCGGATTTATCCTAATAATAAAAGCCCTCTGTTAGTTAGTTTTTTTAGGATGAAAATGTTAGAAAAAAATTTTTAATTTCTAGCTAAATGTTGAAAGAGGGTGAACCTGGTCATTAATCCAATGTGATAATCGATTTCTATGGTGGAATCGGTGATAAAAAGAATTAGAATATAATTGATTTAATATGTAATATATTAAATATTTTGTGGTGCTACTTGCATTTACGAGTGCGCTGAAACAATGGTTTCGCGTTTTATTTCGCTTTATGAGATTCTAGTTATTTATTTTCTTTATATCATTGCAAATGATGCGAATTATATAGCATTTAATTGAATTTTGATTATTTTAAATTTCTTAAATTTAAAATAATAAGTATAATAAAGTATAATAAGTATAATTAAGTATAATATCGATAAACAAATATTTACTTTAACGATGACCGTTAGAAAAGTTTAGGTGAATCCAATTCCTGGATGTGGTTTAGGAGACAGTTCAGTTGCCAGTTACCTATAAACTTCACTATCACTATCTTCTAAAAAATTAACATTTACGTCTATCATTATGATCTTGTGACTGAAATCAAAGGTCAGTACCCTTAATGTATTTCAAATAAGCGATTGCAATCAATACAGGAGGGGAATTGCTGTCCTATATTTCAGAAAACAGAAATTCAAAAATTTGAGGTTACCTCTTATTGTGTTCTATAAGTGCATTATTAATTTGCATATTTGATTATTTTTATAATATTAGATAATTGCACACCTGTTCATTCACATTACGGTTCTCACATTCAAGATCATAACTATTTATCTGAACAACAATGCGAACAAATCGGCCCAGCAAAATCTCAAGAGGTACAAAAAATTTTGTAATCAAAGTTATTATTAGGAAATTCGCTGATTACCCCAAAGTAAACTCGGAGGTAGTTGACATTGAGAAAATTCGCTGCCAATCCTTCATTCCTGCCCGATTCGTTATTCTCAGCAACTAGTTATTGTATGTATATTTTTATTATCATATTAGATGTACAAATAAATTTTCACCGATTTGAAACGATGGCGCTACCCATAAGATAACATACAAATTGTCAGCTGTAAAAAGTCGTATAGTATATGTTGACATCTGGAAACAGTATGATCTTTTAATACCTCTGACTTAGTTTTCATCGTGTTAAGATGTCAAGTTTTGAGCCAAGTAAGCGACATTTGCGGGATTTGTTAATTTATTTTCATTTAATTTTATGTTAATTATGTTAATTAAAATGTCAATTACTTTCATTTAAAGCAATCTACAGCTGAAGCACGTCGGTTACTCATAGAATACTCATATGGTGATGTTAATTGAGTGAGAGAAGTTGTCGGGAGTGGTTCCAAAAATTTAAAAGTGGTGATTTTGACGTGGAGGACGAAATACGCAGTGGAAGGCCTAAAGTGTATGGTGACGCAGAATTGGAAGCTTTACTGTAGGAAAACCCGTGCCAAACACAAAAAGAACTTGCACAAGAATTACGAGTGACTCAGCAAGCTATTTCACAACGTCTCCAAACTCTGGGTATTGTGCAAAAGCAAGGAAATTGGGTTACTTACGAACTGAAGCTAAGAGACGCTTATTCGCTTGCGAATAATTGCTCAAAAGGCAAAATCGCAGATGATTTCTACAAAGAACCGTGACGGGAGACGAAAAGTAAATTCACTATGACAACGAAAAGCGTAGGAAGACATGGGGTAAGCCCAGGCATATATCTGCTTCGATGGCCAAGCCAAACATTTATGGCAAGAAGCTAATGCTGCGCATTTGGTGGGATAAGCTTGGAGTAATCTATTATGAACTTCTCCAACACAATCAAATCGTCACCGGGGTATGTTACCAACAACAGCTGATGTAATTGAGCCGAGCATTGAAGATTAAACGTCCACAATATGCCAAAAGGCACGATAAAGTCATTTTTCAGCATGACAACGCTCGGCCACATGGTGCAAAAATCGTAAAGGAAACGTTAGCAGCACTGAATTGGGACGTCGTACCCCACCCACCGTATTCACCAGACATTGCTCCTTTAGACTACTACCTATTCCGGTTGATAACTCATGGTCTGTCTGAGTAGCACTTTAATTCTTCCGAGGAATTGAAGAAATGGGTCGATTCGTTGATCGCCTCAAAAGACGAGCAATTTTTTAGACGAGGTATCCACTTCCTGCCGGAAAGATGGTCAAAAGTAGTAGAAAGTGATGGGCAATATATTGAATGACATTATTTGTACCTTTTTTTATAATAAATTCTTATTTCTTTATAATCAAACGACGGAAACTTATATCCAATACATCGTACTATCATTATCATATTACATGGATATTTCAAAGTAGTTGGGGCTATTGCTCTTTCCCATTTTATCAACATCAATTTATTCATCATTTATTCATTATCTGAATTGCTATTGACTTTGGCGATGAAAAAATGAAATATTTACGTCAATAATGTCATGATCTGCATATGGTGGGATCTAAAGGGTGTCGTATACTACGAACTACTTCCGAGTGGTCAAACTATCAAAGGACCATTGCATCGAACCCAACTTATTCGTTTAAAGCGAGCATTGTAAGAAAAACGGTATTTATATCATTATATAAATACCGTTTATATATATCATTACGATAACACTCAGCGACATGTTGCGATTTCAGTCAAAAACTATTTGGAGAATACTGAATGGAACATTCTGCCTCAAGTGCCTTAAAGCCCAGACTTGATATCATCTGGCTTCCACTTATTTCGATAAATGCAGAACAGTCTTACAGCAAAACACTTTATTCAGTTTAGTAGAGATAATCAAAAATTGGCTCGATACGTTCTTGGGCTCGAAAAATGAGAAATTGTTTTGTCCATAATTCATAAATTGCCAGAAAGATGGTAAATGTATAGTTTTCGATGGACGATACTTTTAATAAAGGATATTTAACCATGTTTTCATAATAAAACCTCACATTTTGGAAAAAACACTAGAAACTTAGTTTTCAAAAATTTAGAACTTAGTTTTTAGAAAAACCGGGTTTAAGGCTTTTATACATGAAAACTACTGATTCTAATGACTTGTCGACTAATCTGCGATGTCGGATGCATACAATATTTCTTCAGTGTGATCAAATAATGTATTTTCTTGAAAAACTTGTTGCTTTCGGGCTAGTCGAGGTCTTTTTGACTCATTTAAACTCTACCAATTGTACCGACTTATTCGGCCATGGTCCGTACTTTCGGTCTAGGAGCTTTTGAAACAGACCTTGTATATAGATATACGTGTGTGTGTATGTGTGTGTTTTATAATTGTCTATATATGTATATTATTGTGGGTGCGGATCTACATGTAGGTAAATGCTATTATTATATAATGCTATCATTAAAATATTTACATAAAATTTAATATTTATTAGAAAATATCAAAAAATGATGGAAAATTGAATAGTGATAAATTGGAAAGAAATAAAATAACATATGAGTAAAGAATTGCTGACTGCGATGACACCACTAGATCCCTTGACTATAACAAAACATCATTGAAAAGTGTACACAAAAAGTAAGAAATATACATAGCAGTTAAAAGCGATCGATACAGAAGTAATATGTACCAGGCTTAATAAGTGATGGTTGCCCTTATATTATAGGCTAAAGTTAAAAAAGAATGAGGCAAGCGTATACAAAAAAAATATCATGCTTATGTGATAGATGCTCATCATGCACTTATAAAGCTCAGTAATTAGCAATTAATTAAGAGGATAGAAGAACACAATACATGTATGAAAATCAAGTCAATGATCATAACATACGTTCTTTAGCTTTTATCTATACACAGAGATAGAGTGTGATGTAACCTTAAAAAGGGAGTATTAAAACAGAGGGAGCGGAGAAAATGTGCTTTCTTCCCATCTATTATCTAAAGGGATCTCCACAGGAAAAGCAACAGGCACATAAGAAGGAGGAGATATAGATGATAAAATAATAATAATAATAAATTGCAAACTGATCATGAAAACAATGCCATCATGACGAATGGTATGTAAGCCTATGTATGATGATGGAAGAATTTGTGTCGACAAGCTTCTCATACCAGTTCATGTTTAATTACACAGTCGATTAGGTCCATGAAAAACTGAAACAAATAAAATAATAAATATAAAGCACAGAAAGATAGTGAGAAAAGTAAAAAATTCCCTGATACTAGAGATGTATTATATATATATATATATATATATATATATATATATATATATATATATATATATATATATATATATATATAGGAGGATACACATATAGGAAGCGCGAGGAAAAATCTGGGCGTGCGGAGACTTTTCCAATATATAATTTCTGATTGGCAGATACGATGGAGTCTCACCTCTCATTAATCTAAAAATTCCGAAATTTTTGTTACTCTACCAATATCTGCTGCCAATCGTTATTATAGAGAATATTTTATTAGATAGAGTAGAACATTGTTGAAATTCGTAGTACTTAAGCAAATATAGAGTTATTGGAATTTCAGTAAAATATTATTGTTTCTTTAAATTCAGAATAAATAAACAATTGTATATGAATGAAACCAGCGCTAATAATTTTTATATCAAAACATAATAGACAATTTTCTTTTTATGTATATTTAATCTAGAATGTACAAAACTTCTATTTCTTCAAAAGAAACAAATATTTGTATAAGCAATATCATATGACAAATTTTTATTTGATAATTTTTTTTTTTAATTTTTTTGTAGATTTTAAAAGTAGTTTTAAGTATTTATTTGAAGGCTGATATGATCTTTCAATTTCTTAGGTAATAAAAAATATCTATCTTATATTAAATTTAGTATTAGTTCCTAATCTTTTAGAGCTTTTATAATAATCTAGAATTACGCAAATTAAAAAGAAAATAGCTTGTATATATTAAGACAAGTTTTTAATTTTTATATAATTCTAGAGGAAAATTTATGCATTCTTTTAATAGTACATATTTTATAGTTATAAGAATTTCTTTCTAACATTATTTTTTAACATAATTTATTTACTTATTAAAAAGTTAAGTTATTTTATAAATTTCAATTAATTAATTTTATACAATTTATTACAGGTTCATAATATTATGGCAACGTTTGTAACAAAAAATGGCATTAAAGCTGTCAATAATCGAACAATAAATCATTTGCAAAATGTAGAAAATTTCAATGATAGTCGTATATCACTATCAGGAAAAGAAAAAGATAATCTTGATATTAATGTAGAATCTTGTTTAAATGATTCAGAAGAGAAACCTGAACTTGATATAATTATTAGTAACGTAGTATGTAGTTTTAGTGTCAGATGCCATTTAAATTTAAGAGAAATTGCATTGAATGGTTCTAATGTTGAATACAGGAGAGAAAATGGGGTAATTATTTTTCTATTATTTGTTGATTTTATATTTAATCGATTAACTTTTATTTAGAACAACATAAATTGTAGAGGAATAAGCAGATAACAGCATATTTAAAATAAAATCTTAAACACTTAAGAAATATTTTTTATGTTATTATTGGTCAGATAAACTAAATGTATCTATTTGGTTTTAATCTAAATTAATACAAATTTTATAGAAATTGTATATTTTATATTAAATTCCTATTTTTATAAATTCATTATTCATTTTATGTAAAATATACTTCTGCGCAAAATATACATGTTAGATTTGATAATTGTATTTCCTAAAGCCTAGATATAATGATGTTATTTTCATGGAGCATAAGAGTTTAATAGCAAGTTGTAGTATTCCATTCTTGGTCGTCATTATCTTCGTAATATGACTAAGATGAAACTTGTAAAAAAGTAATTTTTGAAGTAATTTAAGCGCTACGTTGGCAGTAAATCGGTTGCTGCATATAAGACAAACTTCAAATCACGCCACGACCATAAATACATTGCTTAATTTGGTCTAAGCTGAGTTGATCGTCATAAATAAAAAGTAGTTCAATAGTGATCTATTTTGAGAAAATTTTAAATTATTTAAAATAAATCTAAAATAAATAAACATATATTTATTAAGCTACTGGTGGTTTATATCGTCTACTGTTTTTTTCAGTATGAAGAATGAAGTTTATTTACAATTTAAAAAAATTAGTTACAAATTTACAATAAAAAAGAAGAGAAAATGTAGTATAAGTTTTGCCCTACGTCACTTGTTAGGCTCATCAGTAAGAATACATGTGACCTAATTTTAGACATATGATGTACAAATGTATAATAGATTTGAAATTATTTAAAGATTAAACTCATTTATTTTACTTGTTTTACTTGCGATAGTAGAGAAAATTAGTAATAGAATTTTTATCTACTCTTGACATCCATGTAACACTTTCCTTTCATCGCCAAATGCAAGTTATTGAATAATAGTAGAAGTCACAAGGTGCCGTATCAGGTGTATACGGTGAGTGATTGATCGTCAGAATGCCGTTCTTAATCAAACAATCAGTTATTAATGATGATCGATGGGACGACTCATCAACATCTAATAATCAGCAGTTTCCACTTTCACGATATTCTAGCCGAACACGACGAATACGGACAAGTAAACGCTTCATAATACCAAGATAATGCACAGCATTAACCGTTTTTCCAGATGGCACTTCGACTTTCCATTCAGTCCTTTGACGTTTATTTTACGGTTCATATTGAATATATCATGTCTCGCCATCAGTTATTATAAAATAAAGTTATTTTTGGTCTCTTTTGGCTTCTTTAATGATGTCTTTAAAATGTTGAATTCGAAGCGTTTTTTAGACCTCAGTCAACTTGTGTGGAACAAACGTGAACAAACCTTTTGAATTGAATCTATTCTACTTGCAAATTCAATTCCACTTTCATGTAACACACCGTCGATTTCGGCATATGTTTGATGAATTGACGTACTTTCCCTACTTCCCTGCTGTCTTTGAAACACCGAAACACACATTAATTAAAAATTAATAACTGTACTAATGCCGACTGTTTTGTAATAAATTAATAATTATTTTTATCAGTCTTACAGTTTTTATACTATAATTTATTATACTAAAATATAATGACAATCAGACTGTCCTTGTTTATAGTCAACCCCGAAGAATCTGAAATAGAAATTCTACTACAACTAAATTAGATTGAAAAATAAAAATTACAATATTGTTTTTATTATTTTTATTTTATTTTATTATTAATTTTATTTTTATAATTTTTAATTTTCTATTTTTAATCTAATTTATTTTTAATAAGAAGTTCTATTTAAATTTCTTAGGGGGTAACTATAAACAAGAACAGTCTGTTAAGTCCAAAGTGGTGATTTTGAAGTTCAAGATAAGGATCTCTCCGGAAAGCAGAAAACTTTTGAAGATGAGTAGTTAGACGCTCTGCTAGGCGAGAATTCATGTCAGATTCATGAATAACTTGTTGCGTCATTGTGCGTCACATATCCGTGCGTCTAAAAGCATTAGGTTCATGCAAAAGGTTGGAAACAGGGTCCTCAACGAATTGAAACTAAGAGACGTCGAACGGCGATTTTGCATGTTCGAAAGGTTGTACAACGATATAAAAATAAATAATTTTTGCATCGTATTTTTATTGGTGATGAAAAATGGATTTATTTTGATAACCCTCAATGCAGAAAATCATATACAAATACCGGTGATCCTGCTTTATCGATGCCGAAACGAAATATTTACGTCAATAATGTCATGGTCTACATATGATGGGATCTAAAGAGGTGTCGTATACTACGAACTACTTCCGAGTAGACAAACTATCAAAGGAACAGTGCATCAATCCCAACTTATAACAAGAGCATTACAGGTAAAACGGCCATGATATGAGGCCAGGTATGAGTCCGTCATATTTATCATTAGGATAACGCTCGGTCACATGTTGCGGCTTCGATCAAAAACTATTTGGAGAATAGTGGATGGAAGATTTTGTCTCACCCGCCTTACAGCCCAGACTTGGCACAATCTGATTAGTACTTGTTTCAATAAATGCAGAACGCTCTTACAGCAATATACTTCATTCAGTTCAGTAGATTGAATAAAAAATGGCTCAATACGTTCTTGGGCTCGAAAGATAAGAAATTTTTTTTGTCTAGAATTCATAAATTGCCAGAAAGATTGGAAAAAGTTGTAGCTTTTGATGAACGATATTTTGAATAAACGATATGTAAATATGTTTTCATTATAAAACCTCACATTTTGGAAAAAAAAACACTGGAAACGTAGTTTTCATTAATTTAGAATATATTTTTTAGAAAAACGAGTTTAAAGCTTTTATTTTTTATTAATTTTTTAATGGTTAATTTTTTTCTTCAGACATATTATTAAAAGATAAATATATATATCGGAATATAGAATTACAGATAGAGATTGTTTACATAGATATTATTTAGTTGTTTAATCAATCGGTTACATAATTATTTTGAATGCAACCAAGATGGCGGATGTTTATATATATATATATATATATATATATATATATATATATATATATATACATATATTTAAAGTTATAACAGTATTATACATTTGGATGGTTGCACGATTAATTTTTTACAGTTTTTTAATAGTGCATACTTGCAGTAAGATCGCTCGATGTAAATGTCGCGGTCATTTTATGATCATGCAGCCTTGGTCCAAGGCTGCTACGATCATTTGGAAATGTCAATACGTGCTCGCAGTAAATTCCATACGATAAAAATTGCTATATGAGTATGAAAACGAAGATCGTAGATGAGCTTTCGAAAATAAGCATAACCAATTTGTGAATTTTTTTAGTTGCTGATTAAAAGTATCGTAGTGGCGTTTGATGGAAATTTAATTTTCATGTAAAAACTATAAACACATAGTCTTTAGAACATATCTCGGGAGATAGTAAAATTTGCAAGTCTGTCAGGCCAATAAAAATATTTATTAACCACTCATGAAATATTGTACGAGAAACAAACACTACCATAAATTTGCTGCACCATTGATGTGTTTCGGTAAAATTTTTGCTCTTTGCTTAATGCTCTGAGCAACAAACAAAACACCCTGTCACTTATCGTTTCTATTCATCCAAATGTCATAAAATTTTGTACAGAATGTAAATACAAGAAGTCCCTTTTGAACGTTCATGATCATATACAGGTGGTGCCACTGGTTGAACTCCTATCTCCAAGTCTTGGAATTTTTGAAACATACCTTGTAAAGTAGGATTTGATGAGATATATAGCTGTAGTCAACTCTTCAGAATATGTTGATCCATCTGGCCAATTTAGTTGCTTCCGTTTGTCTATTACGTATATCCTTACTCTGTGGATAGAATTGATACTTGAGGTCGTTTACGGATTTCAACCGATTTTTAGTTAAGCCACACTTTCTATCTATAGTAATCTCAAGAGTAACACAAATACGATTCTATAAAAAAAAATTCAGTTTTGTCGAGAACGCAAAGAGGTAGCTACAAGTATAGGTCACGAGAGGATGTATTTCATTTAGCAAGGAGAACTAATCACTTCATGTTCCCCTGCTTCGGAATAATTCCTTCCTTAACACAGTAGCTAAATATTTCTTGAAATATATGAATAAGATTTACACTGATAATTTTCATGCCCAGTGCAGGCACCTTATCAAAACCTAGTATTTGAGAACACAAATTTTAATAGTAGTCTCATTTGCCTCTTTTATACTTGCATCCAGCTCTACTATTATAGAAGCTTCCGTCCCTATATGGAGACCAGATTTTTAGATATTGTGGGGAAACATGGCTAAATTTCTTGTTTGTAAAATGTTGAACTAGATGATATATTAGGTTCAACACATTTGACTGCGCGCATGGAATTTTTTATGGTCGTTACCATGGATCATTGTCCATCTCATCATAAAAAACCTACCAGCACTTTCTCGTGTCAGATGTGATAGTTATTCGGACCTTATTCTTTCGCTATGCTAATTAACTTAGTATCTTCCTTTATACAGAGAAATGCGTGGGGATGAAAAGTTGATGGTGCCCATTTATAACTTTGTCTCCACTATTGCTGATAGTATTTTAAGGGGTAGAGCCTAAAGTATATGGTATTGTGATTAGTGCCATTGAAACATTCACTCACTCATTCTCTCAAACTTCTCTTCATGGAACAATATGTGAAAGACGTTCTTATATTACCGATTACTAGTTCTAGTGTAGATACACCACTCACACTTACATTCCCATACGCTATAATTTCATTCAGTCACTGGAAGATACAGAATAAAGATAATTGGATATTTTTTACTTTAACCTCCTCGACTATCTACCCAGTGTTCACTTCACAATCTTTAGCCTTATATCTTTTCTTTGTAATTCCATTGAACCGTCTAGTCGATTAAGTTTTTGCAGTTTTTTTTTTTTTCAAATGTCCCGTTTCATTAGTAGTAGGTATCGACTTACTTACTATCGAAAACGGTAACATAATTAGCCAATTTTCAGTTTTAAAGTCTTAAACAGTTTTGATGTTAATGTCACAAAAAAGATAATTTCTGCTTATAGTTGAGTGCCTAAGTTATCACTACCATGAGTTCTTATATTAAAGTGGTCACATCTATTCCGTAGATATGTTACAAATACTTTATCAGTCAGTGCGATCTCTTCTGCTGATTCCTTTAAGTTGTCTGAAAATACTATGTTTAGGTTAAACGTTTCATTGTCAAACTTAATTAAGTCAAGTTAATTTTATTTGCACTGCGTTAGTTCATTCGCGTATATCAATTCGTATAACATTTGCGTAATGTACTTCATTCGCGTTTTATTGTGAAATTTATATATATAAATAGGTAAGACTATTATGGGAAAAGGACAAATGTATTAAAAGAAAATGTAAATAAATGATTGGTGAATATACGTCAGGTCATATGAGACTGATTGCAAACTATATATATATAAAAGCATTCCCAAACTTGGTTTCACCTGAGACATTAACGTAATCCACTTATGAAAAACTTAAATACTGTCTAGGTAAAAAATAATTTATGAATAAATCTATATTTTGGTATCTAATTGTATTTACGATAATATTTCTGCTGTAAAAAAAATCAATAATTCTGTCTCAGGGCTCTTTGAAACATTGTCAGTCACGTGGCTGCATACAATTAGTCCCGAGATAGTCCCCTCGCCCTATGTTTCTGAATATGTATTCCTAAATACATAAAAACTCCTCCATGATTTGCTAAATTTATCCTAGACAATAAAATGGTTACACAAAAATTTTAAACCAAAATTATAGAGTAATATATATATATATATATATATATATATATATATATATATATATATATATATTGCTTTCATTCAGTTTTCGCTGCAAACTATATTTGTAGACTTAAGTTCAAGAATTCTTATAATGCTTAATTTTTGGAAACTCATCTACGATCTACGTTTGGGTACTCATAGTAATTTTTATGGTATCGAACTTACTGCGAGCACGTACTTAGCTTTCCACCTGATCCTTGCAGCCTTGGACCAAGGTTGCGTGATCATAAAATGTCCGCGACATTTACACCGAGCGTTCTTACTGCAAGTATGCACTGTTAAAAAAACTGTAAAAAATTAATCGTGAAACCACCCCAATGAATTATACTGTTATAAGTTTTAATATATATATATATATATATATATATATATATTGTTGTTGGAATAAAGCACCAACCATGCTGTACATATACTATGTGCGAGAGTCATCTGTACATGCGGTAGAGATGTTGTATGCGTGAGCGGCGCTGCGCGAGCGCCCTTTTATAGAGAGTACGGTTAGTTGGTCGCTAACCCTTGTGTAGCTTAGTCGTGCTTAATAAAGTTCTTACGTTCGCTTATATATCTTGTCTTTGTTTTATTTCACTCTGCTAATTAATTGACGTATTTAGTATTTATTCCATCAGGTTATGGGACCCGCCCACGTCCACTGAGCTTTTTCAGTGTTTTTCGCGAGTTCTATATTTTAAAAGTCGTGAAAAGTGAAAAACCGTTTTTAGAAGTGCGTGTCCGTGAAAAGTTCTTTGTTCGAGAGAGATAGATTGAGCACGTGTTGCTCTCTATTCAAAAGCCACGGAAAAGACACTTTCCATTTTCTGAAGCAGAGAGAGGATAAATCTGTACAAAGATTTAGATAAAGGAATTTAAATTTTTCCAAAAAGACAGAGAGAATCAATTGACATGGAAGCAAATAAAAATTTATCCATGAACGTAAACGCTGGAAAGCGTAAGTGCAAAATTGGCTTTGTTCAAATACTAAAGGATAAGGCTAAGTTGAATATAATTATTAATAATTAAACATAGAGAGTAAAGTTTTAATATTGAATAAAAGGAGAGCTTAGATTTGAATGAGAAAATTATAGTGTGCTTACCACTGTAGTTTGAGTTCAAAATCTAATATAGAGATTATTGAATTTTGTTAGTTGAAAATTATCTAAGTTAAAATTATTTAATATTTTAATATTGGATAAGTGAGTAAACTAATTTTTATATAATTAAGTGCAAATTGTTAATGTAACAAATTTGAATTTATGATAAAGACAGTCTGAAAAGTTTAAAAATTGCATAGTGTGTATTAAATTGTTTAAACAAATAATAATTAGTTATTAAATTTGTTTCAGATTACCATAATTTTCAATTGATTGTTAATAATTATTGATTTCTAAAACTAAAACGGCTTAGGTAGAGATTCGCCGATGTAAAAGTCGCGCGGGAGAATTTTAGCTTTTTCGCGCTAATTAAGATTCGAGATTTAGTTTAATAAAATTTCAATCTAAATTTTTCGATTTCTTAGAATTTAGTTTTAGAATTCGTGAGTGCAACTTTTAACGGAAAAGAGAAAGTGCGGATGTACTCGAGTGCACGTGTGCGCGGTGCGGCGTAGTGAGGGGGGGGGGCGGCACAGCGGACGCGCGGCGCATGGAGGGGCTAACGCGGCAGCGGCGGGCTCTCTCCCGGGCGTGCGGCCTAGTCCGGACGGAGTCCGAGCGTTAAATCGTACAAGGAGGCCTCCTACGAGGTTGAGGACGCGTTTTCCGTAACCGCCGCGCAATTTACACGCAAGTCCATAAGAAAAATCGCCGCAATGTAATTCTTATGGGAGCTATATCCGTATATACTGTCTATACGGGTATACATATACGGTATATGACTGTATAGGTATACGTGTGAGGTAATATACGTGCGCGTCAACTATATGGTCGTACATACATACTGTACGGGTGTATGTATATATATATATATATATATATATATATATATATATATATATATATATAGGTATACTACGCGCTTAAAATAGGTGTGAGGTATTATACGTGTATGTCTGCTATATGGTCGTACAAATACATACTGTACGGGTGTATATTATTAGATATATGCTACGCGTCTAATATTTGTGTGAGGTAGTATAGGTGCGCGGTGATTATATGGTCGTACACATATACTGTGCAGGTATATATATATATATATATATATATATATATATATATATATATGCGCTATATATATATATACGGGCGAGCGAATATACGTGCGTGCCGACTCGATATTCGTGCATACATACTGTACGGGTACATATATATAGTCGAAGCATAGTACTGCATACGGAAATTGCCCTGGGTACCGCCCAGGCCCGTGCCCTCACGTGAGAGGGCCCCGGGTTTCTGCCAGGACCGTATCCTTATACCATGGGGACCCGATGCCTTATACGGGATAGGTAGAGATAGTGCGTAGGCGCGATATATGTACGGGCGTGTGAGCCTCTTGCGGTATATATATATATATATATATATATATATATATAAATCCGCCGGGTTATCTATTCATATAACCACGAGTAAGAGGGAGCGAGAAGTGCACCGTATTCGTACGGGGCAGCAGTACTGGCGACCGCAATCCCCCTGCGTATGCTGGACAGTATACGATTTGGCTGGTTTGTCAAGTGCCTTTGCTGCTGTGTTACGCACAAGTCTGAAGGGCCTGCCTGGCGTTCATAACGCATTGACAGAGGGGGTGCATACTTTTTGTATTCACTCGACATGAATGTGACTTTATAGAGCGAGACGTCGCTCTCCGGGGCTCTTAATACATACTTAAGGGTTTTGATGACTTAGTGAGAAACACTGTTCTTTTCCAAGAAGAAAAAATCGATATCGTACTTACGGGAACTGAACGCGTGTAGTGAGGAAAAAGATCTCTACTTAAGGTGGTTTAGTCACGCCACAAAGCGTAAAATCTAGCTAGTACTTACGTTTTATAAAATCCTATAGGCCACGATGCCGCTGTGAGTAATACCTTGGGCAGAAAGGTATGGTTGGCAATAGAAAAGGTATGGAGGAGGCACGGCCACGAGAGATATTATCATGGGCAGAGGGTGTACCTCTACCGTTCTCAAGAGCGAACACTGAGCGCCGCAAACGTGTTCTCAGACACGAAAGTTGTGCGGATTGGGCACTTGTTGCGCCCAGAGGAGCTCGAGGAACTCGACCGAGCTTGGCCTACTGGCAACGTTCTGGTAGAATTCTTCCCGGAGCAGACCATCGCTACGAGGAAAGAGTCTGAAAATGAGAGCAAGCTCGAGGGAGAGCTTCGTGATATACATACTGTCGCGAAGCAGACCTCCGAGCGAATGAACAAATGGGAAGAGACGATGAAGGGCATGGTGGAGCAAAATACAATTTTGCAGGAGCGCCACCTGAATAACCTGGCGAGATAGCTGTCGTCGGAGAGAATTGAAGCGGCCGTGATGACGCTGGCGGAGAAGCTGGTTCCAGGAGGTTGGCAACCGCTCGGCCTGTTCTACCATCAAGCCAGCAGCAGCCGACATCAAACATCCCGCCTTTGGAGCCTGACATCGAGATCCTCGACAACTCTCGAGGGTACCGCCGAGAGGACAACCAGCCTGCCCGAGGGAAGCTGCCCAGATCCATCAATGACAAGGACTTTAATCCATATGAAGATGTCATGGATGAAATGATCAAGGTTTTGGTGAACCACATGGATACTGGCTCAACACCGCTGTCCAAAGAGAAGGAAGCGCAGCCATCGTTGGATCACCGAGATTACGATTATAATCCAGGCCCAGCGTCAGAGGGAGATTTAAGTTATAACGTAAGACCGTCAGACTCTAACATTAATAATTTTAATATTTCTGAATCTAATTTAAATATTAATAAATCTCACGATAATCTGCATTGCTCGAGAACAGAGTTGAGCAGTCCTCTGGCGAAGGCTTTGCCTGATAATCTCAGTGCAAACCTAGCTGATGACCGTATCGGTTCTGATGGCGATAAGTGCAGTGAAGTGACTAATAATGTAACTGATAGAATTGATAATGCTAATTCTGTATGTAATGAATCTGATAGTCACTTGCTTGAAAAAGTTATTGACAAGCTTGCTGTTTATTCTAATAAAGACAATAACTCTTTCAGAAAATATAAACTTACTAGTGATATGCGTTTCTATAGTTTTAAGTATTATCTTAACTCAGAATTACGTGTTAAAAGGTTGAATCACGTTTTGACGATAGGGGAGAACGATGTCGTTGAAGAGAAAGCTCGTGACGACATGTTCAGAGCCCGAGACATAATCATCAATCATATTAATATCACGTATTATCAAAAGATTGTAAATCTTAAATCTCCAAGGGAGATACTCGAAAGGTTAAAAGAGCATAAAAGACTTGAGCCTAAGACTACACGTATATCGGCTCGGAGAGCGTTTACATGATAAAGTACAAACCTTCTAAGGAGCGTGCTGTAGAATTCTGGGATAAATTCGAGGACAGAGTCCGAATTTATGAGAGTGTGCCTGATGCAGATAAATTGTCTGATAAAGAAAAAAGAGATATGTTTGTGCAAGCAATCACAGACACAGTACCTGAAGTAAAACACTTTATTTTACAGAAAGAAGCAACGAAGCCCACAGCTGAAGCGGAGGGGAGATCAGCTGATCGCTGAAAGCGGATATAGAAGACATACTTGCAATCTTTTTAACAACAACCGCAGGAGCATAGGTAGCACAGGTCGTAGGGACGACCGTGCTCTCAAATGGAGAGCATGCGGCAAGCATGGACATGTGCTAAAAGATTGCCCAACTCCCACGCTCATTCAATGTTATAACTGCAACGAGATGGGCAACCACATCGCCCGAGATTGCCCCAATAAGCAGGGCAAGCCGACCAAACGACCATACGACCAGAGTCGACATGGCGGGAAGGTGGACAACCCGTTTAGCAGTAAAAAGAAGGGGCGTACGGCTTACAATATTGAAAAAGAGGTCGGTAGCGACGAAAATCGCGGAGCAGAGGGTGAGTTGACCAGTTATACAAAATATAATGACTTGCTATTATGTGACTATAGCTGATTCGGGTGCTACCGAGCACATTGCTGGATCCAAATTGATCCTTACGAATGTTAAGCCGATTCATTGTCAAATGCGTTGCGCGAACAAAAATAAATTTCTAAACATTGACACCGAAGGGACGGTTGAAACGCCAGCGATAAACGGTAAAATGATTAAACTACCCGAAACATTATATTCGAATGAAGTCGTGAGGAATCTGTCGCTTAGGTAATTTGTAGAAAACGGGATGGAGATTTACCTTAACAACGAACGAATCGATATAATAGATAAGAAAACGAAAGAGAAAATACTTACCGGAAATTATCAATCTCCTTTTTGGACCACTTCGTTAGAAATCCCGAAATTAAAAACAGGCAGCGGTTTAGCAGCAGAGAATTCAAGCGTGTCAATGAACACGCGAAGCAAATCGGGTTTAGCGAAATCAAGTACATCTGATACGCCCGTAACATCGGAAACGAACCCAGGTAACCAACTAGTCACGGTTATTCCGAAAGAGGTAGAATGTGAGGCTAGTGGTTCGGAAGAACCGGAAGTTGTTTATACGAATCGTAACGTATTAAATTCTAAAACATTATCCGCAGCCATGCTAATGCATACGCGCTTAGGTTATGCGTCAATCACGTATCTCAAACAGTTCGCGAAGATAAATAAATTTAATCAACGAAAAAGACTTGATAGATACCTCCGAAATAGATAATTGCGAAGTCTTCCATTTAACTAAAATAGTGAAGCTACCGTTTAATAAAACGGGAACGCGAGCAGATAGACCATTGCAAATACTACACGGCGACACTATGGAGCCTATGAAACCGGCATCATATCCAGGAGGACATAAATTCATAATCGTTCTGATAGATGATTATTCGAGGGTAGCGTGCGCGTACCCAATTAAAAGCAAGGCCGAAGCAGGAAACTGCATAGATTCGTGCGTGCGAAAATTAAGAAACGCAATAGGGTCGGACGAAAAATTCTGTTATCTGCGTACTGACCAAGGCACAGAATTCACCAGCAGGGAAACAATAGCTAGTCTAGCGGAAGTAGGTGCAGAATTGCAACTCGCGTGTCCAGATACTCTGGAACATAATGGCGTTGCAGAAAGATTCAACAGGACGCTTGAAATGAAAGTACGCGCGATTATGTGCGATTCAGGTCTGCCTCTGAGCAATTGGGATCTTGCGGTAGACGCCGCAGTCTACACTTATAATAGGAGTCCGCACAAAGCGCTAGACATGAACATACCGCTGTTCAAATTGCGAAGCAGTTTTAGCTTAGATCTAGGACAGCTTAGAAGATTCGGTAGCTTAGGCTTCTTTAAGAAACCGCGAAACTTTTTCAGTAAACCGAATCATTAATTTGGTTTACAAGGGATTCAAGGTGTAATCGTAGGATATACTCAAACCGGTTATAAATTACTCGTACCCGAAGAAAGAAAAATGTATGAAACTAGGCATCTCAAATCACTTGAAAATTTTGTCTACGGACACATATTCAATAAAGAAAAGAAAAAATTATCGTTTGCGAAAATTCAGGTAGAATTACAAGATTCAGAGGGAGAGGAAAATAGCGACTCTCCAAACGAACATAATCCGATAGCCAAATACGGTAGACCGAAGAAAATTAGATCAGCGATAGATATCATGTACATTAACAATGATAACGGAGTAGAGCTACGCGACAAAGCTAGGGACATACTTATAGCATCAATAAATAAAGATCCCGTTAATTACCGCGAAGCCGTTAGATCACCAAATATCAAAAACTGGATAGAAGCGATAGAGAATGAAATTAAATCACTCGTAGATAAAAATGTGTTCGAAACCGTGAACAAAACCGAGTTAATGTCCAGCGATAGCAATCCGAATATTCTAGACTCGAGGTGGGTGTTTAAAACCAAACTGTTTTAAAGACAAAAACGAGTACTCGATTAGCGAAATTTACGCGCCAGTCTCCAGGCTGCCATTAGTTCGAGCGTGCTTAGCGATAACAAATTATCATAAATGGGAAATCCGTCAACTCGATGTAGAAACCGCGTTCTTGTACGGAGAAGTCGAGGAGGATATATACATGCATATACCAGAGGGAGTAAAATCGGATGAACAACTATGGAAATTAAAACGCTCGTTATATGGCTTAAAAATCAGCCCGAAAAGATGGAACGTCAAATTTACTGAGACTATCAATAAATTTGGATACACGTCCGATTCAGTAGATCTGTGCTTATTTGTAAAAAGAGCAGACGACACCGTCTGTTACGTACTCTTGTATATGGATGATATTCTCGTCTCCAGCAACAACAATAAGGAAATCGAAGATATAACTGAGAAATTAGGCGCTGAGTTTAAAGTTAAAGATTTCGCTGAACCCCGCGAATTTCTGGGAATTAGGTTAGATCGCGATCGGGCGAAGAAAACACTTAAATTATCTCAGGAAAAATTCGTGCGAAGTTTATTGATTAAATTCGGATTCGAAAGAACGCACTCAGTGGATACTCCACTGCCGATAGCATATGCGAATGACCGATCGCGCAAAAACAGAGAAAATGAAGATTGCGCAGTAGAAACGTCTCCTAACAGGATATTTCGCGAATTAGTAGGATCGTTGCTATATCTGGCCAATTCGACTAGTCCAAATATAACGTACGCGGTGAATATTTTATGTAGACATTAGATAAGTCCTACACAGGAAGACTGGAAAATGGCTTCCCGTGTTTGCAAGTATCTGTCAGGATCAATCGACAAAGGTCTTGTATACAAAGGCTTGTCTGACAGGATGACGGCTTTTTCGGACGCCAGCCTATCAGACTGTAAAAATGCCCTAACAACAAACGGTTTAGTATTACGACTGTTCGGCGACGCGATTGTATGGAAAACAAAAAGACAGCAAAGTGTTGCTCTGTCCACGTGCCAAACGGAGTACGTAGCAATGAGCGATGCATGCCAAGAAATTCTCGCCATACACGACTCGATTAAGTTCGTGATGTCTAGAAGTCTAATGCCAGTTACACTATACTGCGATAATCTGGCTGCCAAGTCCTGCGCAGAAACTGACGGCAGCAATAGATTAAGGCATATGATAGAAAGAAAAGAGCACTTTATTAAAGAGTCCATTAAAGGAAATTATGTACAGATAGAATGAATCTGCTCGAAAAATCAACTGGCAGATATATTCACTAAAGCATTGAGCGCTTAGCTGCACGATAAACTGAGCTCGAGAATCATGCTAGGCGATTAACAGATTTCTCTATTTGCAGGTTCGGAACCAGAAAACTGGGACTGAGACCTGCCCGCAATAGAAAGATATGCTGGCCTTTACTGCTGCCAGAGTAGTCAACAGCAGAAGCCACAAGAGAGTCCGCTGAGATCCCAGCCTGCGCTAAGAGCTTGTGGCATAACACAAGGAGAAATCGACCAAAGCAAGTCGCATGGTTGCGAGAGGGAGTGTTGGAATAAAGCACCAACCATGTTGTACATATACTATGTGCGAGAGTCATCTGTACATGCGGTACAAATGTTGTATGCGTGAGCGGCGCTGCGCGAGTGCCCTTTTATAGAAAGTAAGGTTAGTTGGTCGCTAACCCTCGTGTAGCTTAGTCGTGCTTAATAAAGTTCTTACGTTCGCTTATATATCTTGTCTTTGTTTTATTTCACTCTGCTAATTCACATATTTAGTATTTATTCCATCATATATATATATATATATATATATATATATATATATATATATATATTAGCATCCGCCATCTCGGCTCCATTCGAAATAGTTATATAACCGATTGATTAAACAGCTAAATAATATCTATGTAAATAATTCTCTATATATAAATCTATATTCAGAAATATATATTCATCTTTTGATAATCTGTGTGAAAAAAACAATCAACAATTCCATCTTGCGGCCCCCCTCAAACATGGGCAGTGGTATGATTGTATAGAACTAATCCTGTCAAACTAGATATTTTTCTGAAAAATTTTATACTTATGTTTTTATGGAGTACGGATTACGAATATCATAATAACTTCAGACCGAAATTAAATATTTATCCCAATCCATGAAAACTCCATAAAAATCATGGTTTACTAAATTTATCTTAAAAAAATAACAACAATTCCAAAAAAATTTAAATCGAAAATCATAGAGCTCATTAAAATGCATATTTTTTGTTCTATACAATTTTTTGGTACAAACTATATTTTTTTCGAGAAAAGTTCAACAGTTCCGTCTTGAGATGTCCTGAACAATTCTACGTTTCTACGAAATATAGATACCTTCGAATACATTTTTGTCGAGAAATGCTCATTGTAAAAATAAACACATGATATCAAAAATATTTTGTAATAAGATGTATAATTGTAATTTGAAATATTTTTTGTAATTGTAACTACACTAAAACAAAATTTGTTATCAGGTGTGTGAATAAGTCTTTCCCGTTTTTTTTCAAATTTTGAGCCTTTATTGTGAAAAAATGGTTACAAATGAATTATTGAAAGTATTGGCCATCGCTAGCTACAACTTTTTCCCATCTTTCTGGCAACATACGAATCCCGTTGCGAAAAAATTCGACCGGTTTGGCCTCTATCCAGTCATCCACCCATTTTTTGGCTTCCTCGTAGGAATGGAAGTGCTGGTCAGCCAGGCCATGCGTCATCGATCTGAAGAGATGGTAATCAGACGGAGCAACGTCTGGACTATACGGCGGGTGGGGTAGGACTTCCCATTTGAGCGTTTCTAAGTATGTTTTCACCGGCGGTGCAACATGTGGGCGGGCATTGTCATGTTGCAAAATAACTTTGCCGTGCCTGTCGGAGTATTGTGGCCGTTTTTCTCGCAGTGCGCGGCTCAAACACATCAATTGTCGTCGATAGACCTTGCCTGTGATCCTTTCATTCGGTTTCAGAAGCTCATAGTAAACCACACCTAGCTGGTCCCACCATATACAGAGCATGAGCTTGGCGCCATGAATATTTGGCTTGGCCGTCGATGATGATGCATGGCCGGGTAGTCCCCATGATTTTCTTCGCTTCGGATTATCGTAACGTATCCAATTTTCATCGCCAGTCACGATACGATGCAGAAAACCCTTTCTTTTATGTCGCTGAAGCAGCTGTTCGCAAGTGAAAAAACGCCGTTCGACGTCTCTCAGCTTCAGTTCGTACGGCACCCAATTTCCTTGCTTTTGGATCATTCCCATGGTTTTCAAACGCTTGGAAATGGTTGTTCGGTCAACTCCCAATGCTTCAGCAAGTTCTTCTTACGTTTGACAAGAATCTTCATCAAGCAAAGTCGCCAATTCTCGATCTTCAAAGATTTGCGGCCGCCCGGAACGCTCCTTGTCTTCCACGTCGAAATCACCGCTTTTGAAGCGTCGAAACCATCCGCGAACACTTGAATCATCGACACAACCTTCTCCATAAGCCTCCTGAAGCAATCGATGCGTCTCGGTAGCAGATTTCTTCAAATTGAACCAATAAAGTGAAACTTCCCGCAAATGACGTCGACTCGGCTCAAATTTCGACATTTTCACGATATCAAAAATTTATGATGCGAAAAAATTTTAACTAATGTGTTAGTATGGAATTGTTGACATATGAATAAACTTTGATTATGACATATGTAACCATTGAATACTCGCACAGTATTGGTGGCGCCATCTCTTACAAAAAACGGGAAAGATTTATTCACATTCCTAATAATTTAAAAAAATATATTTAAATATACTCACTGATGTAGTTGATGATATTTTTTGAGTTTAAAAAAAAATTATTAATTGTCTAAAAAGAATTTATATAAATTGATTAAATCAAAGTCATTGTTTTAAATGCATTAAATTCAATTTCATAAGCATATCATTAATTTTAATATCTAGTTTGTTAAAAATAAAAATGTTTCGAAAAATTCTTGCCAAATGGATCCACGATTTTCATCGGATCTCGCATATAAGACTTAACTCTACCGATTGCTAAACGTATAAAGAGACACTAAACATTTATAATTATATATTTAAAGTTTGAACGACAAACAGTTTATATATGCACATAATAACGGCAAACAGTATATATATACACATAATATTATATTTATATGGCACGCAGCGTAACGTAACTTAATTTTAAACGCAAACTCTGCCATATATATATATATATATATATATATATATATATATATATAATTATTCATGATTGGAATATAATATTTAGTGCACGTTTAAATAGTTGAAAATTATGAAAATGATGGTCTGATAAGTTAAGATAATACAGTACAATTTATATTTTCTTGGAATAATACAAAATTCAACATTATGATTGTAAAAAATATTTCTTGAAAGCAAAGAAATATTTTCTAAATCAAGAATAAATTTGTTTAAACCAAATTTTTAATTATCACACATCAAAAAAACACTTACTGTGTGTAAATAATCTTTTCAGTATTTTAAATGTATAAATTATTTATTTTAAGTAAATGATGAATTAATGCTAGATTAATAAAATATTTATTTTAATAAACAAACATTAAATGTACAAAATTTTTAACGAAAGAGAATCTCCAGAGAAACAAAATGTAACACACGGCAAATTAATTTATATATTAATTGAAAATTAGGAAAATAAATAAGATGTCTGCATCTATTAATAATGTTATTATATATTTATTTATATTTTGTTTATTCTTCACTATATCAAAGTATGATTATATCTAATGATGACATATTATATTATCCTTACTATCCAAATTTGCTGACATATTCTCGTCGTTGAGAAACTCATTTATCAATATTACCCATGAGTATTAACCCATTAGAAACCAGGCAAAACCGAGAAACGAGTTGTGCTATCCTTTGCATAACAAAAAAAAGAATATATGTGTTTTTCTTTTGTCGATTACAATTGTTTGTAACAAATTATTTAAACAAATAACAAAAAATGTCGTAATTTTACAAAATACAATGCGGATACCTATGCGACGGGCAAAATCGCGACAAAAACCTATGCAACGTTTTTTTGTCAGAGTTCAATTTATTAATCTAAAACAGGAATAAACTTTTCACATGTATCCTCATCCGTCTTAGATGTAGACCTGCAGAATACCATAGTGTTGCATGCTACAATTGAAAAAATTGTTCGAAAAATAAATAAAAATGGCACAGTACGCATAACTGCCAGGTTTTGCCTGGTTTTTAATGGATTAAGTAAATCCAGGTACGAATTTTGAACGTGAAATGCATGGATCCGTGCTGGATCAATTGAAAAGATAGTTTACCTATTAATTTTTGATGAAATCTAATATCATTATCAACTTTAGATAGATTCGCATTTCGGTAACCCATTCTAATAATCAAAAATATCATTTATATATTTCTACTTGTCACCTTTTTTTATATTATTAGTTTACAATCATAATCAATAGTATTCTTGTTTTATTAACAAAGTCTGTAAACAATACCTGCTAGAAGTGTAGGAGATTTTCCGCGTTGGACTTTGAAAAAAAGAAATTATATAATTTTTGGCTTCGCCTGCATCTCAGGAAGAGAGATAACAAATATTCTACATTTTAAGGGGAAAAACGTTTACAATTGTTAAAATACCGAATTATTTTTGCTTAAAAAATTAGTTTAACTCCTTCAAAACTATCGTGAAATAGTTTTATCTTGAAATTTGAAGTCTTATGAGAGCTACATAGCCTGTGAGCGTAACTCATTTCAGAGCACTTCGCCCGTGCGCCGCAGGCATCTGGAGTGTTAGAGGCAGGTCAACTCCTTTTTCATAGTCCTTTTTATTTACATCGATCCTACCTAAAATGTATCGGAACATACGTTTCACAGTGCCTTTCGAGTGAAAACAGAGTTACAGAGTAGGTATATAAAAGTATACCAAATTATAGTAAATAAACGCTGTGTCAACTACTTAGTCGGTCTCGAACCAACTTTCGTTGCATATATTTTCGGACTCATAATGCCAAGATATCCCAAAGGAGACAACATCAGCATTTGCCTAGTATCAAAGCCTCAAAGAAAAATAATTAAAGACAAACAATTTACAGATACGAACAAGGAGAGACCAGAAACCATCGTTTGGCTAATGATTCGAAAACGTCTACCTTCCGGGTTTAAAATGGTTGAAATTGCTTCATTTAATGCTCCGGGTGTATTCAACATGGGATACTGATTCATGTTAAAGATCATAGATAATTCTTAGATTGGTATTGGGACTCAATGGAAAATATTTACTGAAAATACGGACCATTCATCGGTTATAAATACTCAACTTACCACACACGTGTTTAGTACGTTAAGTAACGATTGTACACACTGTGCGCTAAGTAAATTGTTAGTTCTTTGAACTCGACTTGACTCAAGAATCTACGTTCATAAATGAATGGGTGAATCGTAAATGAAGTTCTTTTTTATGTAAACTAATACTTACAGACTAACCTAATTCATAATAAATCTCATAGCATCGTAAATTAAGATCTGAGATATTAAAATCAAAATTAATCTTATTAGCAAAACGCGAACTGAACGCATGTTTTACCAAAATATTCCGCATTTGCAAATTCTTCAGTTTTTCAAGACACTTAAGTTCCTATTTAAAGATCTATGTTCAGGGACCTATAATGTAATTGTTGAATATTATGATCTATGTCAATCCTTTAATTTTATTATTCTTTTACATATCACGTGATATAATATAAATCAATTTAAGACAGCGAGTCTATTAAATACGTTACATTTTCAGTTGGTAAGAATGAGACTCAGAAAACCATGCACATTGGCTTCAATTTCTTCGTCAGGAAAAGTTACTTGCACAGGCGCTACCAGTGAAGATGAGGCCAAAAAAGCGGCGCGCAGATGTGCCAGATCACTTCAAAAACTCGGTTTCAGAGTTAAGTTTAATAATTATAGAATAGTTAATGTTTTGGGTACGTGTACAATGCCGTGGGCTGTAAAAATCACATCATTTTCTGTTCATTACAAAGATGTAGTTCAGTAAGTATATGCTGTGGATGCAATATTTTCAAATATTTAAATGCTAATACGATGAGTCATGCTGATGTACAGTTAAATTCTAGTTTGAGTTAGTTGGAGCTCATACTAGAAGAAACACCTTAAAATATAGAAATTTCTAATCACTTTACACAACATCATAGACTTTAAATTAACAAAAAATTGAATATAAAAATTTTTTAGTTTTTATGAATATTAGAAGGCGAACTTAGTTTCCGATATTCACGTTAGATGGCGATATAAGTATTTTTTGCATATTCTTTCTGAAGATTTGACTAATCTTTTCTAAATGCATTCTAATTTAAAGTCTACAATTAAAGAAAAGTAAATAGTTTTCATGATGATTATCTCTTTTCAGACATAGAATATATATATTTAAGTTATTTACGTTATTTAACAGTATATTATTTCAGACCTAGAGTATATATATTTAAGTCCAATATTTGATTTGTTCACCTATAAACTTTGCGGAAACGGGCCTGGTAGGTTCACGCCTGATTTTTTTTAACAATGATGAATTATTAGAATAAAAAGCAGAAGAATGGTAACCTAAAAACATTGATGATTAAAAATATACGCTTGGACAAAATAATGTGAAAATAAACTCGGGTATTTGTAAATAAACACATTACTTTATTAAGCTGCATTTTCTTTAAAACTATTTATTTATTTTATATATACTTATGTAAACTATATATTCTGTAATTTATAGGGATGCATAGAAAATGTAATTGGCCATTTGTTTTAACGGTCCATTGCTTTAAGACATTATTGCGTTATATAATTTATTTTTTGTCGACTTATTTCGGAAGATTTTCAAAAAATATTTTATATAAATATTATTTTGCCATATAAGCATTTTTTGTTTTTCTATGAAAAGATTTACAGTATAATTACATGTACGTATTTTTGACTTAATATTAGGAGGCGAATTTAGTTTTCGACGTTCACTTTGAGATGACGATATAAGTAGTCCGAAAAGTCAGATGTGTCTAATCTAGTACTTATTTTTTAGTTTTGTCATTTATCAATAAAATTCAGTTAACAGGCGCTATAAATTGTGTAAACATTATAATTTTTGAATCAGTGAAAAATGAATCGTGATAAATCGTTTTTTCAACATGTCCCTGTACTATTTTGATTTGAAAAAAGTGTAGCAGAAACTTATCGATTGCTTCAAGAATGCTATGGCGAACAAGCTCCATCGCTTACAACATGTAAAGAGTGTTTTCAGCGATTTAAAAGTGGAAATACTGACGTTAATGCTGCCATTAACGGGTTTTCCGGCTTTCCGCATCGTATGCGACATATGATACATTGACTTATCAGTGATTTTAAAGCGTTACGAATACCAATGATATAATAACTTTGTCGTAGTTCATTTATTATCGTTTCTTTAGTACCATGAAAATATTTTCTATGATATTCTACTATTAATGTTTTCGTGATTTTGTGCGCGCTATCTAATATAATAGGAGTGTTGTTCAAGTCATTAGTAGATATTAAGGTGGCTCATCCATTTGCCCTTAAAATTTTATGGCTGTCTAAAAAAGGCGTCAAACTTACGATTCAGCTACTTTTCGGTAAATTCTCACCCTTTTGTATAGCTTTAATTTCATCTTTAAAACATTCTCCCTGAATTACACGGAATAAATAATTTTCATTTTCTCGGATATTTTCAAATATAAGTTTTTAAATTTATCGCTTTTCTCCAGTGGTCAAAAAATTTCCTTACGCTTTGTGCAATCACGAGACATCCATGTCACCCTAGTAAACGTATGGGAAGAGAGAAATTTGATACAACAGTGTTCGTTGTAAAGGTGTACGCTCTTTTTTATCTCTATCATATTTATTTTATTACTTTCTGTGGCCGCTCTCCTGAGCGGGATCGCGTCCGGAAGCTTTTATTTAAAAATCGATGAATTTAGAGCGGCTCGATGTTTATACAAATAAAAACAACTCTTTAAATTGTACCAAAGTAAAGATTAATCAATATAAATATTTGAATATCTGGGGAAAATAAATACACGGAGCAATACAGTAAAACTCAAATATATTTATAAGCAATAAGTACAGTCTGAAGTATCCAACTCCATGACTCGCTAGAGATTATCCCAGCAAATCCGTACGACTACTCCAAAGTTCTTTTGCTGCCTAAATTCCCCCTCCCCTGGTCTGTAATTATATTCGTAGCAAATTACGCATCAGGTATTTTCCATTCATTAGTTTTGTTTCCGAACGCTTCCTCTTGTATATCGTTCTTAGGTCCGAGCAGATGTCGCGTGTACACTAGTTTATGGCCTCAACCTTAGACGCTGTCGGAAGGTCGCGGAGTTATAAATCGCGCAGACCAGGGACCCTCTGACTCTTTCGTACAAATCCGCAGTCACTGACAGTCTTCACATATATATTTTTTTTATTTCAATACCGTCCCCGCATTCGCCCGAGTTTTCATCCGTGGCGTAGAGAAAACCTTTATAAGGCAAAAAACCTATGCCAGGAACAGTATTTTTACATACTATTTCTAAGAATTCCTAAATTGCTGCCAATAAAATCCTCCATTGTTTGACTACGAGGTTCCCAAACGTTTGCAACAGAAACCGAGGTCCGCCACGTTTGCGCTATTTTAATTATAGCCAGCCATCGGGACAGCACATTTCGCAATCAAAGTGTCCGCAAAGGAAATTCACGGCTCTCCCTTCGCCCCGCGCCTCACTCTTATTAATCGGAGAGGAAAAGCCATGACATGCGGCAGCGTCATCCATAGATAAGCCCTCACTAAAAATGCGACTACAGCGCCCAATACGCACTCACAGGATCTCCACATTTGTTTCTAATGTGTCGAAACGTCTCTGCCGAAGTACGCGTACGGTCATCGCCTCTCTCACGCCCGCCGGGAACACTTTCTGTTTTACTGAATATGTTTTTTTTTGGCCATTCGACCTACGCACCTGCTAAAAAATCTGGGCCTACGAACCAGTGATGATTGTTGCTTAAATTTCTATGCTGAAAACACTTCGCGTGATCTGCAGGATTCTGGTTTGATGGTACCCAGCGCCATTCTGAACTCATCGAAAGTTCAGCAATTTCTCCCAATTGGTTCGCAACATAAACTTGATAAATATGAGGTTTGGTTCGAATCTAACATAAAACAATCGTTGAATCCGTCCATAAAATTCTTTTATCAATTGTTATGTCGAGTTTGCTCTCAAGAAATTTCATTAATCTCGTCCCTAACAATGCAGCTTGTAACTCTAAACGCGGTATGGTCGCCGGTTTAAGCGGCACGATTTGGCTTTTGGCCATTATTAGCGACACGTGATGTTCTTGTGCTTTTGTTTCGACGCGTAAATAAGCAGCCGCCGTGAAAGCTGTAAGACTCGTCTAATTTATTTATCCAATCTAGCCAGTTCGCATATTCCTCGTTTCGCACCTTTTCATCCTGATGGATTCCGCTGAGCCATACTTCTTGCATTATTATTTTTGATTGCAACGTGAAAGGTGTAACAAGGCCTAAAGAGTCAGAGATTGACATAATAATGCGAAATATTTCTCGTTTTGTTGGTTTTTTGTTTCCTGTTATAATTTCGTACGGTATTTTATTTAATTCAATATTAAATTTTAAGTTATCAGTACGCGTATCCCTGTAGAGACCTAAGACACGCTCCTTTTCTCTATCACACAGACGCATTTCTTTATTTTCAGATGTTCTATTGTCTTTTAATGCAATATTCAATATTTCGGGAGAATTACTCGCCCAGTCGTGCATCGAAAAGTTTGCTTGTGCATTTATTTTAATTACATTATATACCAACGCTGTAGCTTCTATTTTAGACGAATAACTGCATAAAAAATCGTTCATATATCTATTGCGAATTATACTTTTCGATGCTTGAGGGAACGCATTTGCAAAGGTACTCGTATTTTTATTTTTTACAAATATGACGTTGCAGGGAGACGTTTTGGCACCAAAGATCAAACTATTCATTTCTTATATACGCGGCTCGACTAACATTTATCCGCAGAAACATATCTGATATGTCTCCTTTCATAGCAATCGCGTATTACCTGACTCGAATAAATATTCCGGGCAAAGATTTTAATAAATCTGGTCCAGCCTCTAATTGGTCGCTTAGACTGACACCAGATGTTTTAATGGCAGCATCAAATACAAGCCGTATTTTATTTGGTTTATTTACATTGGTTACGCCAAAGTACGGTGGATATCATATAGGTGAATTTTTACTATTTTTCTCTACAATTTTCGCATAACCATGATCAAAAAACCTTTGCATTTCTGCGTAATATAATTCGGCATAATGCAAATCTCGATCTAGACTTTTTCTCGATATTTCCGGACATCGATACAGCTCTACGATTATATTCGTATTTTAATGCGGGCGGCAGTTTATTTGCGATCGTCTTTAACAAATCCGGACTATAAAGATAATCCGTTAGTTTGAATGATTTGAACGCAGTGGTTGCATTTTTTAATTTTAAGGCGAAACGTACGAGACTTATTTTGCCCGATTTTAGATCAGGCAATAATTTCAAGTCAGCATATATTTTATCTGCTACAATGTTTTTATTTCCGTAATGTACCTGAAGCTTATTCATAATTATTTCTGGATCATGGCTCGTAGCAAGCAGAGTGCTGATCAACTCACGCGCTTCCCCTTTTAATGCGTGAAGTAAACGTGCAACATTTTCCCGCGCACTATATTGTCCGAGTTCGGTCGATAAATCATACGCCTCTTTAAATTGCAACCATTCCAATGCGTCGCCAGAAAAATACGGTAAACTTTTCGCTGTTGTCATACAGTTTACCAAACTCGAATTTCCGCCGCTTAACGAAGATTCCCGGATCGCATTCATCGTTTGCTTGAATATATTAGCAAGTCGCACAGTCGCATTATTTTCATTCATCGCAAAATTAGATCGAAACTCTCTCACCGGACTTGTATTAATAGTAGATTCGTCGATTACTGCATCTCTGTCGATTTCTGCTATTCGGTCAGGATCTGCTGCTCGGCCAGGATCTGCTGTTCTGCTTACTGGTGCTGCAACGTCTCTGCTACCGAAGAGAATCGAGCGCGATGATTGTTATTGAGCATTGTCATTATGCTCAGTCGTCTGCGTTCGAAGCTGTTCATCACCCACGTCCTGAAGTTGTTCGGATGCCAAAGGTTGTTGTGGCCTAGGAGTAGAACTCGCCCTAGCGACGTGTCTCGGTGCTCGCGCTACTTTAGCACGATTACGAGACGATATTTTTGATCCCGCAGAAACAGTTTTCGTCACCTTCGATCGCTTTGCAGTTGAAGAACCTTCGGCACTAGAGCCGGAAGTAGCCGCACGGGCTTTCCTCGACGTCATTACAGAAGATTGAACAAAAAAATTCAATTAACTTTCAAAATTATTTAACTTTTATTAAAC
The DNA here is from genome assembly GCA_018907035.1 of Sycobia sp. Sy_11. Lineage (NCBI taxonomy): Eukaryota > Metazoa > Arthropoda > Insecta > Hymenoptera > Epichrysomallidae > Sycobia > Sycobia sp. Sy_11. Next base: position 791,635 of record JACCIC010000069.1, read on the forward strand.
TTCCCAGCTTTCCGGAAACTTACTTTCCGGGTTTCGGCACCAGTTTTTATAATATACTCTTTCCTGGGAGGTTAAAAATAATAACAATAAATTGAATTTTAATATATAATATATGCAAGACAGAAATACAAATCACTATCACCTCAGTATAGTCGAGATACGAATCATGCTTTCTGGGCTCACATAGCACCCTCTATAGAGTTGCAGTCCTCCTTATTGCGGGTCAAATTTCGGGCGATAAGCCCCATTCATCGATCGGAGCCTAAACACTTCGCTCCGCCGGACGATCGGAGAACCTGAGGTGGCAATCCGACAACGTCCATACTTTTTTAAAAATTCTCGAAATTTTCTTAAAACTTAAAATACAGTCACATTATTTGTGAATCTGTAGAAGAGCTGTTAGAAAGAAAATTTGTGAATTTTCCGTCACAGCACGGATCAATTGCTTTTCTGAAAGGTGTTTTGAAGCGTGAGCAAAAATGTCAATTTATGTAAATTGCACGAAAGGATGCTTTCTTCTATTGCTCACCTTAATCGTCAACATTAATCGCGATCAAGAATAATAATGTTAAAAGGCATTATAAACACAAGTTTAAGATAATTGAAAGGTTTAATAATGTTAACACAACAATATAGTTACAAATTCGTATACAATAATTATTAATGTTTGATGGACAACTGTTACTAATATATCTGTTTTGTAGAAATTTCGATTTCCAACAGAATACCTTGGTATCCCCCACGCGGGGAAAGAGACGCGACTATATGTACCTTGAGCGCCACTCTATTGGCTGAATATTTTGCTCATAAGTATGCAACATTATAAGGAGAGGAGGAAAGGAAGACATTTTTCCTTAATGGTATTTGTAACGCATTAACAGAGTCGTATTTATAAGTTATTTGGGATTTCCCTGTATTAGACATAATGATATTGATGACGAGGTACTATACAGGTATATGCGCTGTTCATACCGTTACGCCTTACAATTGAGTATTAATAGGGATTTATCGAACATTAGAAGTATAACATTTAGTTTAGCTATATAATTACGGGCAATGTACATGCACATTACTTATTTAATATCCATGCAATTTTGGAGAATATCAAATTCGACTAACATTAGTGATCGTTCACAACAGAAGTATAACCAAAGCTTAAACCTCTTCGTAAAATATCAAGATTTTCGTCCGACTTATATTTGATTACCTCAGTTGTAAATCATATAAAATTCTGCAGGAAAATCTTGGTTTTACCCGTTATGTTACGGATCAAACGTATACCTTAGTTGCATACAATTTTGTGGCCTTTAACGAAGGTTTTCTCTCGATTCTGACTTCAATAATTAATTAACTTTAAATTCAATTAAATTAAATCAAAACATTCAAAGTTCAATTCAGAATTAAAAATTATAAATTATTGAATAAGATTTCAATATTCCAAAGATGATTTTGTCGAGAATTACTGAAAATCTCGTATATACTTGTACGTATCAGTTCTAAACAGTTTTTCTTTTTTTAATTTGTGAGCGCCGTTTTGTCCGAGGAGATCGCATATAGATTTCTTCCTTATATTATTATCTCGCGAATATCATTATATTAATCGCTTATTTATGTTATTTTTCAATCTTAAAACTAAACATTTTCCGCAGTATAATTTATAACTATATATAATTATATAGAGAAATATTAAGCATATATATATAATGTTAACGCAATATTACAAAACTTCTTAGAAACTATTACACATTATTTTAATTATCATAAAATTAAATTTAAATTTATAGCTCAACTTTCTTAAACTACAAAACATACATAAATCTATCAGTGATAAAGAAAATATCTTATTTTTAAATTTTAATGCAAACAATATAGAGACGTTTTACGTGAAGCTAATTACTATATAATAATAACTAGAATTTTAATCGATAAATAAATCCTATATTTCTAGAAATTACAAAAGGTGGAGACTTGCTATTAGAATTAATACTAATTCTTAAATCTATTTTCGTTTCTGTTCGTAACAAACAGGGTGTGCTGTACTACGAGCTGATAAACCGAACGATACCGTCACTGCCGAGGTATATAAGCGCCAACTGAATGATTTACAACAGAAATGAATCGAACATAGATCAGTAATCGCGAGCAATAGGCACAAAGTCATTCTCTTGCATGACAACACTCGGCCACATGTTGCGAACGCCGTCAAAAACACCCTGTTGGAAGGTGTTGCCACACCCAGTGTGCTTGCTAGATATAGCGCCTTCTGATTACCTCCTATTCAAATCGATGCAGCACGACCTAGTTGATACGCACTTTCGACATGTTCAAGAAGTGCGAGAATTGTAGAAGATTGCCTCGAAATCCTCATCGTTCATTCGTCATGGTATCGCCATATTATCAGAAAGATGGAAAAAAGTAGTAAAAAATGACGGAAAATATTTTGATTAAGCTAACCTGTATTCATTTTCCATCATAAATTTCCTTTTTCCGTTAAAAAAGGTCTGAAACGAAGTTCGCCTCCTAATAATTAATTGAATCTATTTCGAACTCTTATTATTTCCTGACTCTTTTTTCATATATTTGAATAATAATGAAAAAATTATCAACAGAAGAATTATATTGAGATTAATGATCTGGTTATTGTTTTAAAATTTTAAAAATTACTTATGTTAGATTATAAAATTTAAATATAAATTCAGAAAAAGCTAAAATTTTCTTATTTGATAATCTTAATTTTATCGATTTCAATCTAGTTTTTATTTCATTATTTGCTTGGATAATTACTGGAGTATTCTTTTACCAGTGTTGCAAATATATATCTGATTTTCCAGGACTTGGGACCTATAAAATAGACTAACATTTAAGTTTACAGATGATAATCAAGATTGGAAAGTCTACTTCAATAGCATTGAAGACAAAATATTTCAGTTTTCAATAAAAAAATCTCTGATAATTGTAACATATAAGTATATAGAAAAATTTATAGTGAACAATTGGCAAATTTCATATTGGTGAGAACTTTTAGAGTAAGTCTCCTTTGAGAACTTACACACGAGATCCCAAATAAAATTGACGAGATTTTTCCGATAAACCAACTATATATGAAATCGCTGGAAACGCCTTTATATATTACTTATACAGGTCAAAGCTTATTATTCAAAGAAAGCTCATGTTTCAATAGTTAATAGCAAGCATGAATACATTATTGCATTTATAGATTGAATTTGTTTAATACTTTATTTATTTTTACATGTTCAATAGTTTATATATTATCATAGACCCCTTTTCTGGGCTATCCAGCATCTGCTGGATAATGATATCCGGGGGCTTACCTACGCACCCAAAGGGGCCTATGTCTCGCCGAAGGTACTCCCCTTCAAGACGAAACAGCTAGCACTGAAAAAACATGTATAGCACATCGGTATTTGCCTCCAATCTTCTGAAAATAAAATCGGAGTCGGCCATGTTTCGATAAGACCTGCATAAAGTGGTAATTAATCTCTCCATGTAACCTCTAGATCCATGTCTCTAACTGACTGATCAAACGAAAATCGATCATATAATCTAGCGATGACGACAGTTGCTACATCATCTGTGTATCCGACTAGAAAGTTAACGTCAGGAATCTGCATCAGAATGATTCTGTCATATGTCATGTTCTATATGTCGGCCCCAAATCCAGAACCGTGAGCCACCTCGGCACTAAGTCTCTTTCTCCTACGGTCATCAGATCGCCCATAAACCAAGAAGCGGTCCCTGAGATAGCTAACCAATGTCCGAAGTATATAGGGCAGTACTCAGACATCTCGTTTCATGGCTCGTAAAATATTAGCCAGTCAATCAGTTGAAAGCATTTCGAACGTCAAGTGTCGCCAGGAAACATACAGTTCGGGAATAATGACTACCTTTCTTTGTAGCTCTTGCTGCATTTACAATCTCAAGAATTGTATCTGCAGTCGTTTGGCCCCCTCGAAACCCATTCTGTCTGTTTGCCAGACCACCGATAGCATCTACGGCTTCGAGAAGGCGTGGCTTCAATGGTCTCTTCATCAGTTTACCCGCAGTTTCCAATATACACAGAGGTCAATATGGCGAGGGTACTACCAGCGGACCCTTTCCCTTGTGGATAAGCACAAGTTGCGCCAGCTTCTGCTGAGATAAATTAACCAGCCATTAGGCAAAAATTTTAGATCGACAGAAGGACTTCTGGATGCACTTCTACCGGTATTTTCAGTACCTTCCCTGGAATTTCGTTAAATCCTGAAGCTTTCTTGTTTCTCATGGTTTTTACGGATATGACGAGCTCCTCCTTGCTGAACAGAGAGATATCTCTTTTTTCTTCCGGTAGTTCCGGATCAGATCTGTGAGGGTAGGTTGGAAACAGAGTATCCACGATGTTCTGCAGTGTGTCGGAGTCAAAATTGTGTATGTTTCCATATGCAGCAAGTTTTTCAGTAACTACCTTATACCTTGTTCAGTACCTACCATCCATTTGCTGGTTTTGATAGATAATCGGAGAGCGTTCTTGGATAGTTTATGTTCAGCAAGTCTTCGTGTTTTCTAACTCTCTGTAGTAGTCGTCTAAGACGTAAACACCTACGCTTAAGATCAGCTATCTCCTTCGTCCACCAGTATACAGAATGTGTTTTCCTCCCGACTGCATTGCACGGCGTCGACTCTTCACAAGCCCGGGAAAGGATACGCATTATATCGCTAGCCATCTCCTTGACTTTTTTCGTTACCGATAAATCACTTGATATTTTAAGAAGATTTCGCTGCCTGTGTTCGATGCCTGTGAAAATTTCTCCTTATTTATCCTTGTAGCATTCCTTCTAGGGGAACTTCGCGAATTGCTTCCATTAAACCTGGCGTTCCATCACATACGCAGAACGTGATGTACTGGTGGTCCCTAGCTGTATAGTCCTCGATCACCTGCCAATTCTAGATTTGCAAGGCCAGACGTTTCGTCGCACAGGTCACATCTGCTATGGTTTCAGCGTATCCCGGTCTCCATACCGGGTGGAGGTTGAGCTAGTATTTAAGACCAATAGCCCTAGTCTAGATACTAGGTCTATGAATCTTCGACCCCTAGAGTCACGCTCCGTCATGTCCAATTCAGAGGCTCTTGCATTAAAGTCAGCAGCCAACACCAGCTCACTTATCATTTCTCTGACGGTCTTTTCTAGGTTATTCTGTATGGGCTAGCAATTCACATATATAATTGCACATCACCCATCATGCGATTGCACATCACACAAAGATAGCCATTTCTAGATCCATGAGCCCCGACATTTGTTATTTATGGATCGGGAATCTAATTTGCTGCTGTCCCAAATTTATCTATGTAGCAATTTTCTCATTCTCTATTTCGATACTCCTCACTGAGAATTAAGATCAGCTTTAATATCGAGTAAGATCCGGACAAAGAGGTGACCAATCGTCCTTCGGGTCACATTCCCTTGTAGAACTACCACCATTTAGCCGGCTTCGATAGAGCCGCGCCCAAGATCGGATAGGTGTCGGAGTCCTCAACATAATGACGTCCTTCAGAATTCGCGTCGCCTGTACAGAGAAAGCACTTAGGTATTGTGGGGCACACCGGAACTTTGGGCCCTTCCTATCGGCATCGATAACAAGAGGTACTACGGTCGAGGTCTTTACATCCTTTACCCTAGTAGCCATGGCCTAGGTACCTGGAGCATTTAGTCATTATATCGCATTGTCGTACGCGGTAATTCATCAGGCTAACTCTTAAAAGTGTGGTCTTTGGTATCTGTACGGAAGACATTTCCTTCAACACTACAATGGCAGCATGCTGCTCAACTGTGTTGGTGTTGGTCACTTTGACCTCCAATTCATAATAAAAATCAGGCAGTTTTCTCTCAAAGGCCTTACGTATCTCTTTCTCCATCGCACAGCAGTCCAGGTCCCTGATCTACAGACTTCCTCTGGGAGTCGGCTTCCTGACACTGCCACTCTGGTCTGTCACTTTATTGGTCTGTACTTCAGTAATTCTTTCTCGGCCCTCGGGTTTTGCCTTTCTGAGTCCTAACAACACATTACCCGATTTTGATTTTCGAATAAACCTTACATGTGCGCCCGAGTCCTCAGCTTTAATGCAGTCCCTGATGATCTTTGTCACCTCTGATGACAATTACATAGAACTTTGTCCTCCTGTTCTGGCCTTTCTTTGACGAGGTATTTTTAGACTGAGATGAAATGGGCGCGTAACTTTTATAACGAACGTTTCTTTTTTTTTCATGTTTCCAACCATTATTTTTGGTTTACATAACAGTTCGCTTAATAAATAAACAAAATATATTTTCTATGTATATTCTATATATATATATATATATATATATATATATATATATATATATATATACATACGAGGTTAGATAATTCAGTAATGTAACCGATTTTATTTCTCGGCCTGTTGTAACACTCACGATTGAGACCTTGACGACCCTTGTATGATCATTTCTTCGCCAGCTGTTTAGTGTTTTGTAACAACGCATGAGTAATGCATGTCACGAAAATGGAACAGAGAAATTTATAGGAACGATGCGCGATAAAATTTTGGGAGAAACTCGGTGAAGCCGCCATAGAAAGTTATGAAAAAGTGCTTAAATTGTATGGTAGTGATGCCTTGAGTCGTAGTCAGGTGTTTTGGTGGCATGCCAATTTTAAACAAAACCATGAAAGAGTGAAAGACGAGGCGTGGAGCGGAAGGCCAATTCAAGTGTGAATTGACGCGCATGCGCAGCGTGTCCGCGTCCTTGTTCGTCAAGACCAGCGACTAACCATTCCAATGTTGGCTGACGATCGGAACATTAACCGGGAAACAGTTACAAAAATTTTAACCGAAGATTTCACCATGAAAAATCTGTGCGAAACATCGCTCCAAACGGCGCGAATGAGCAAGTCCAAAGTGAATTATGTATTTTACTGCAATGTGCTCGAAACATTATGAAAAAAGGTGTTCACAGTGCGTCCAGAGATCGCGAAGAGTTGGGTCCTGCATCACGACAATGCTCCCTATCACAGTGCGTTCAGTGTCTCTTAGTTTTTGGCGTCTAAAGGCATCGCAACTTTACCACAACCGCCCTATTCAGCAGATATGTTACCCTATCACTTTTTCCTACCCCCCCCCCCCATTTGAAAAAATTCGTCAATGGTCGACATTTTAACTTCGTTGAAAACATCCAAGAATATGTGACGAGGGAACTCGGAGAGGTCCCACAAGAAGTGTTCCAGAATTGTAACGAAAACTGGAAAACTTGCTGGAATATGTGTATAGATGCGGAAGAGGACTACTTTTAAGAGGATCGCAGCGATATACCTTAGTTGTTAAATTTACTCGATTTTTGCATTTTGTCGCATTACTTAATTGTTTGACCTCGTATTCGCCTTCTCTCCGGAGATTTGTCTTTTTCCTTCTTTTTTTTAAGCATCTCCATCCAGGCCTCTTGCTTGATGTTCCATTGCATACAAGCCTTTTCTCCTTTTTCTCGGACACAGATGATCTATTCGGAGGACTAATTACTGCAATTGGGTGCTTATCGACGATTACTTTTTCCCGCTGTCTTGTCGTGGAGAAGAGACTCCCCTTCTACGTTTTTTCAAGCCTGTGCTACAGAAAATCAACCAATTCAACCGCTTTAGGCAGGCCTTCTTCTTTTATGTTGTTCTTAATGTTTGGCTGACTGTTCAAAGCCCTTTCCATACCTTTAACCAGTTGACTAAGTTGAAATGTTTTCATCGACGTATCAACCAAGGGTCTACTGGTACGATCGGGGAGCCAAGGTCTCCATTCGCTTTACAGATCCAAATAGCAAATAATTGAATTTGTCTTAAATATTTGTACAATTTCACGTTTCTATATTTCTTTGCTTATATGTTATTACTTAATAATTTAATATCATAAATTAAAATTCATTAATAAACTACTGTAGACAAATATTGATTAATTTTGAACAAAAATAATAGACGATAACTTTGTCTTGTCAGAACGAAAAAATATGCATCAAAAAGTGACGTAAAAAGGGCTAAATGTTTATTGATAAAGTCGTTGGTTATTTACACAAACCTTAGTTTTAAATCGTTCAAAATGATTACATTTTTATTTGATAGATGAACACTTATGTTTTAGACAGGAGGTAAGATATTGATTTTTTTGTTGCAGTATTACTATGCAAAACTATGTATTTTGGGAGAATGGTGCTCTTTTATTTTTTTAAATAGTTGTAATCAACACAAGTTACTAATAAGCTAATTTTTTACTTGGGGACATCTCATTTCATAAGGGAACTATAGCTAGCATGAGGACTAGACGAACAGCTAGATCTGTAAATAAAAAACAAAGCATGTGATATATTTGTGTATCTTTTCTTTATAATAACTTTTCAGCATTACACTTGGGAATTTCTTTCGATGTCGTTTATTTTATCGAGAAAAATCATGCCATGTTTCCAGCCAAATAAACGTCATTGGCGGGAATCTCTCCTTCGATTCTTTAATATGAGGAAAAGCGGTTGAGGTCTATCGTTTGCTTTTGGAAATTTGATGGGGCGGAATGTATTGATCAAACCACGTTCCGCAAGTCATTCCAAAGGTTGAGAAGTGGTAATTTTGGTGTTGAAAACAAGGAGCATTCCAAAAAGCCGACAAGATCTGAAAACGAAGCATGCTCTGGATGAGAATCCGTGGAATATTGTAGAAGAACTTACTGTATCATTGAGCGTCATACAATGAACCGATTCCGTACGCCTAAAAGCATTGGATTTATTCAAAAGGTTGGAGACTGGGTACCGAACGAATTAAAACTAAGGGACGTCGAACGGCAATTGTATATGTCCGAAAGGTCGCTACAGCTTTATAAAAAAATATCATTTTGGCATCTTTTTTTCATTGGTGATGAAAAATGGATTTATTATGATAACCCTTAATGCAGAAAATCTTATACAAAACCCGGCGATCCTGCGTTTTAAATGCCGAAACGAAATATTTACGTAAATAATATCAGGATCTGCATATGGTGGGATATAAAAGGTATCGTATATTACGAACTACTTCGGAGTGGCCAAACCATCAAAGGACCATTGCATTAAACCAAACTAATTCATTTGAAGCGCGCATTAAAGGAAAAACGCCCAGGATATGAGGCCAGGTATGAGTCCGTCATATTTTTCATCACGATAACGCTCGGTCACATGTTACGGCTTCGATCAAAAATTATTTGGAGAATACTGGAGGGAAGATTCTGCCATACCAGCCTCACAGTCCAGACTTGGCACAATCTAATTACCACTTGTTTCGATAAACGCATAACGCTCTTATATTAATACGCATCGTTTAGTTCAGTAGTAAAAATGAATGTTAACTAATAATTTAATAAGACATATAATTATTCGATAGTAAGCATATAAAATTAAATGTAAAGTTTAATCCTGTGTATACACGTGACGTAACTGAATAATTAAAGGTGGGTTCCAAGTTAGAAATAAATAAAACAGCCAATAAATTAGAGTAAAATATTAAACTTATTACAAGAAAAAAGGCATAAAAAACCTCCACTCGGTGAGTGGAGGAAAAAGCCAGTTTAAAAATATACGTTATAAATATCTATTTAAGGTATGGTTTACAAACGCACAATAATAAAATATAAACACATTAATTTAATTACTGTAAAGAGACTATAGAATTATACGCGAGGCATAAGGTCACTTTACAAATAAAGACAAAATGCAAACACACAGAGGTCTGTCTTATCATACAACGCACATAGGGTAGGCGCACCCACACAACTAATCAACGAGGTGAGGACTTATGTGGAAGGAAACCTCCGCACTTCCTCCTAACGCTGCGCACCGACCCCAACGTCTTGGGCGCGGGCGAACCCTCGTCGGTAACGGCAGCTACCGGCTCGAACGCGCTGGATGGGAAACCCCTCAGAGATTCGTCGTGTTCGAATCTCTACAGAGCCTCTGTGCACTGTTCACGGGAGCGCCCAAACTTATCACTTAACACGGACTCAATCGAACACTGATCGATCCACGACACAAACGCAACGCAACGACGACACGGGCTACACCGGGAAATCTGACACAGAAACGCGGGACGAGCTATACTAGACGAGAAGACGGAAAAACACCGTACCATACGATTCCCGAGGCAAAAGTGTCGCTGATGCCCGTCAGCGAGCGTCGTTTTCCTCCGAGCAAACAATGTATCGGGGATCAATTAGTTCAAATCTAGATTTAAACTATAGTTTTATTTGGGGACCGCTCTATACTTCAGGGAGGGAATTTAGCCAGGACAGGGAAGCGTGGGATCTGACGACAATCAGCAGATGTGCGCTGCTTGAAGCTGATGCGCGCGGTACAGAATGGGTGGCATCTGATGGTCATTATGGCCGGAGATCTCGGTTTACAACATTATTGCTACACTAAGACGTGCGGAGGACAGTATAATACAGACCGGTAGTTTAGCTCTACGTCTCTCGCACATTTCACTCATAAAAATGCCAAGGAAATAGAAAATGCTATTTCTGTATGCCTTTCTTCCATTTTTCCCAACAAGTAGATTGCATCAAAAATTTGTTGAATACGTTCTTGGGCTCAAAAGATGAGAAGGTTTTTTGTCTAGAATTCCTAAATTGCCAGAAAGATGGGAAAAGGTATAGCTTTCGATGGACGATACTCTGAATAAAGGATGTGTAACCATGTTTTTAGAATAAAGTCTCTCATTTTGGAATAGAAAACGCTAGAAACTTTCTTCTACGCCCAATATAACTAGCAATGGCAGTCGCAGATTCAGATAAAATCGCTCTAAGTATCTACCATGGATATCGTAGAAAACAGTTTGTTGAAAAGTATATTCGAGCACGAAAGGTACTCGTGGGTAGAGTATTGATGAACATAACTCTTTGCTAGATACTCTCGACTGCTCAATTGCTTCTTTCTTCAATTTTTATTGTTTCTTTTTTCGATCCTGTTCTAACATAGTGCTGACTTTTTCATCTGTACCACAAAATCTATGGTTCTATTTGGTTCGTAATGGAAAATCGTGTTGAGACCGTGAAAAGTTCTATCACTGCTTGGAACAATTGATCTTTTATCAGGTTTGACATAACTCGCAATTTTACGATTATATCCAGAAAAATTTCAACTGTTTGTTGTTCGTCATATCAATAGAAATGTCAAATTTGCGCACTGGTTTTCCAATATTTCGGGGAGTACCGTCTATAATAATGTCAGCAGTATTATTTCTATATATATTACTTTCGATGATAGTTCTCAAGAGCTTGCCAGCTTTAGAAGAATCTCCCCCTCCCCGTCCAGTTGTAATTATTCTCTTGTTGGTATACACGTGAGTTTAACAAGAGTAAGATCTTCAACAGTTTGCTAGGCCTCGAGTTATCGACATGCGATAAGATATGGACCGTGAATTTATCCAGTACGCTTATTGTCTTTGGACATCCTTGATTGTCATCCTCTTATGGGCTCGACGTACAATGGAATCGGCTCTGGATTAAGTTTTTTATTGCTGTTATCAACAACTCTATAATCGGATACATCCACTAAACTTGATGCTGTAATGAATCCACAGTGATTTGGTTACCATCGTCATCTAATCGATTTTCATGACTGTTAGTTACCACGAAAGAAGATGGGTTTTGTAAGGAGATATCTATATAACTGGTGTCGTTGATTCCAGCGAATATTATATGACATACCCTTGTGGTGATCAATCTCCTTTGGATGTCTACATCTTTACCAATTGACTCCAGAGGATACGTCTCGCCATCCTGTAACATTTCATTGAGGTATAACTAAGCTTCAGTTCTTATAGTTTCTTAAACGTTTTTTTGGTTGAATCATGTTGCAGAAAACTTTAAAAAAATCTACGTCCTCTACGAAGACGAAATTCTTATAGGTATAATTCCTTTTCAACCAGTTGCTGAGTCTACTCATAGGTATAGATCTGTCACCGTCTACACATAGGAACCGTTGAAGGAGGCATTGATCAAGCTCCTGTGCTATTTGACAGAAACATGAATTCTATTCTTTTTCTCGATGTTTTATGTAATAAAAACTTAACCGATTGCCGTAGTATAAATACAAATCTTTTCAAGGAGCGAGATGTTTATATAAATGCAAATATATTTAAATATTTTCTCTGGCACATCTATAAAATTTAAATCATAGTAAAAAAAATTACCTCAAGTATATCTGTGTAACTAGAAAATTAAATAAAAGCAAAATACATAATAAAAATATAAAAAAAGTTAATTTAAGTATTTTTAGAACCACCACACGAAGCGGTTTGGTCTCTTCTACTGAATACTTAGCAGACCCTGAAGATGGTAACAGCTTAAAAAAATTAATTTTGATATAGTCAAAAAAAAACTTAAAATATAATTAAATTAAAACAAAATACCGCATCGTATCGTAAAACTGCGAGTTATGTCAAACCTGATAAAAGATCAATTGTTCCAAGCAGTGATAGAACTTTTCACGGTCTTAACACGATTTTCGATTACGAACCAAATAGAGCCATAGATTTTGTTGTACAGATGAAAAAGTCAGCACTATGTTAGAACAGGATCGAAAAAAGAAACAATAAAAAGCAAAATACATAATACAAATATAAAAAAGTTAATTTAAGTATTTTTAGAGCCACCACACGAAGCGGTTTGGTCTCTTCTACTGAATACTTAGTAGACCCTGAAGATGGTAACAGCTTAAAAAAATTAATTTTGATATAGTCAAAAAAAAACTTAAAATATAATTAAATTAAAACAAAATACCGCCGACCGATTAACGACTTGTGAATCAACCAATACACAAATTTATACGTGAATGTCTATGGCATACGCGCTTTTTCTCCACCCATTAGCGCACTAACTGATACACACTACAAAATATAAAAAATTTCTAAAGTTGACGTACTTAGAATAAAATTCACCTCAATAAATATTTTACCTGCTGTTACATCAGACTGTTACACACTCAGTATATATTGTTGATTCTAGAAAAGTTATATATATATATATATATATATATATATATATATATATATTTAAAAATTTAAAACAAATTGTTTCATTCAGATAAGAAAGTGTCATCTTTTATAACAATTTTTCTTTCATTTTTAAATTGTTTACCATTGGTGGCAAATTTACTATTACTTCGGGTTTACGCATCACTCGTACTTTTGTTCTTTTCACAGGAATTTTCGATCTCGTGTTGGCTCGTCAGCTTAGCGCGTGCAATGACAAATAAGCGTGATCACTTACACATTGTTCTGGCGTTGCAGGAAGGGGCCAAGAAACAGGGACGAGTACAAAGCATGGCGGTGCGCGCGAGTGCCTTAATAATTTATACATTGAAGTTGGCGACTTTCCAAACACCGAAGCTTACGCCCGTTCGATTATCGATTTTTTTTTATTTTGTGTTCGTACAGGTGTACCGAGCATATATTCATAGCTTTAGTTCTATAGCATTACTTATTTACTTGTGACAGACATACAAAATTATAAGTGATTCGTGTGCTCGGCGATGTTCTTTTACAAAAAAATGGAGCAAAGAGTTGGATTAAATTTTGTGACAAAAATGGAATTCAGTGCTCCAAAATTCTTCAAATGTTGATAATTGCATACGATGAGTCTACTTTAAATATAAATAATGTGTATAAATGGTATGAGCTGTTCAATGAAGGCCGAGTGCGTCCTAGCACATCAACAACAGATGAAAACGTTCAAGCACTGAAAGATATTGTATTAAATCGTCAAATCATTATCGGAGAAGTTACTAAAGATATTGGCATATCGGTTAACTTATGTTATTTTTTCGTATGTTTTGGGCATGAGATGTGTGTCGGCGAAAATTGTTCCAAAACTGTTTAATTTTGATCAAAAGAACCGTCGCATGATCGTAGGTCAGAAGATGTTGATTGAAGTCAATAATGATGCTGATTTTCTCAAAAAGGTTACAACTGGTGATGAATCGTGGGTATATGGTTATGACGTTGTAACTAAAATCCAATCGTCCTAAACGAAGAGTCCAGAAGGACCAAGATCGATGAAAGCACGCCAAGATCGATCAAATGTCGAGTTTTTGCTCACTGATTTCTTTCATTACCATGACGTAGTGCATTAGGAGTTCTTACGACAAGATCTTACGGTGAATCAGGTACCCTAAGCGCGGTTTGTGAGACGTGATACGGAAAAAACGACCAGAGCTTTTGAAAAACAATCGTAGCTTTTGCATCATATTTTTTGAGAAAACCAAAAGTCCCCTTATTGTAACACACTTTTTATGCCTGTAGGTTTGGGCTTGCGATTGAGAACGCATTCAGTAGATGAAAGATTTCCCCAGCAATGGTGGAACTCAAATCCAGCAAGATTTAATAATAATTGATATTTTTTATCAAAATTATTATACGAAGAGATTTCACTTACCGATTTGAAGCTATTTGCCCACGTTCAACTTATTACAAGGACGTAAAACCTGTTATTTGTAAATTTTCGAAAGAGAAAAAGACCAATAGAAATAAGTCAAAAGGAAAAAAATTTTTAAATAATAAAGTATCGGTTTTTCATGCAACAACTTCTGCCCCATAGGCATATATAATTGATCGATACTGATGTATAGAAAAGATCGATGAATTGCATTGAGGAATAACATCGAAATATACTAACCTACCTAGAAAATCCGGCGATGTACATACTATAATCTTGGTAGCCCATACGGTCTCGTTTAAAGTCTGCTACCCAATATTTTACTGTTGCATACGAAAGAGCAGTCTCACCCAGAGTAGAATCTAATTCAGCTTTTATATTACTTGGACTGAGGTATTTCAAATATATCACATAATAATTACCAATTTTTCCATGTTTACAAATTCACTGAAAACGTTCACTATGGATGGTTGTCAAACAAATACTCAACATCATGGCATCTTCAAACATGGGACAGATGCTTTATAGATTGTATACTTTCTAATACAGTGGTATTTTTTGAGCAACTACCGTAACCTCTAGATCAGACCAGGTACTTCTGGGACCACCCTCGTATATATTAGATTTAAGTTGATTGCATTTTGAATTAATATAATATTATTGGATGTACAAGTAAGTTTCCAGTCAAATAAATGTCATTTGCGAGAAGCGCTGCTTCTTTAATATGACGAAAAGCGCGATAATGGCCCATCGTTGCTTTCAGCAACTTACGGTGTGGAATGTATTGGTAGATCTAAGAGTCTCAAATGGTTCAATCGATTGAAAAATCGTCATTTTTCATAAAAATTTTGAAGAAACAGGGGGGTACGTACGACGGCGGCCGATGGCGACAGATTTGCGTCGAGTGCGTACCTCGAATCCGTTTTACAATTAAGTATATGTACATCTAACCTAAATTATACAACTCTAAAAGATTAAAACTAGATCGCTTGGTTACGCTTCCTCTTTCTTTCAAATCCTTTTCTATAAGTTTTTTTCTTACATAAATTTTTTGTTTAACATTTGTCAACGTGTCAATTTTATTGGAATTGAAAATAAAAATCATGCAATTAAATGATTCATCAAAGGATGAGTTGAAAATTATCAATAACTAATTTTAAGTTTAGCACAAAGCAAATTTTTTTATAGTTAGAAGTTCTATCAATCCTTTCTCATTCATTTCTGTACTTATTAGCAAGAATCTATCTCATGCTACGAAATTGTTATTTGTTGTAGTATCCACTGTAATGGAACCAATTATACATAAAGTATGATCCTATTTAGATTATAGCTTATCTTTGATTATAAATTTGCTTTCAGTAATTTCGACAATTCCAAATTTTTATACATTATTTTCTTAGAATATTCCAGTTATTTATTCATTGACTAACCTTTGTCTTTATTGATTCATCAGCACCAGAGACTTAATTTAATTAATTACTCGGATTTAAAATTATCGTAACGTGTCGGTGCGAATTCAGGTCCATTTATTCATACTGGTTACGAAATAAATCGTCGAATAGTTCTTGTTATGACATTATTGGGCATCGGTAGAAGTAGAGTAAATGTGTTCTGCAATCTTATGGACATTTTTAGTGGTTTGATAGTTTGGTACTTTTTTAATAGCAGTTACACTAAAATTGTTTGAGCATATTCATTCTGCTGCAAACGTAATGTTCGATTTTATTTGTAAAAAAGCAGTCGAAGAAGAAAAAAGAAAAAATCCAGATCATTAAAAGTCGCTTCTAAATTTTAAAGTTTCGGGTTATTGGTATTGGAAAAAGCGTGGTTTCAAGTCATTGTATTTGGATAGAAATATGGAGTTAAATATTTAAATTATATAGGAGATAGTGATGCAAAAACTTTTAAGGCGATTTTAGATTTAAACCCGTATGGTGATGAATTTTCAGTTGTACAAAGTGAGTGCGTCGGCCATGTAGAAAAGTGAATGGGCTCTAGACTCCGCAATATCAAAAGAGAAAAAAAGCTTGGTGGCTGAGGAAAACTAACCGACAAAATTATAAAAAATCTTACATCGTACTACGGCTTAGCAATCCGCAGAAATGTAAATAGTGTCGACGACATGAAAAATGATATAATGGCAACATTTAAACATGTTTTTTCGTCAAAAGAAAATCCAGATCACGACAGTGATCCTTCTGGAACCGATAGCTGGTGCAAGTGGCAAAGGGCTATTGCTTGAGGACAAGATCCGTCACTTGTAGATCTTTCTCCACTACTTAATCCATCTTTAAAAGAACATCTTCTTCCAATTGATGAAGATTTATCAAGAGACGATTTACTTACAAGATGTTTAGGTAGCCACACCCAGAATGTTAATGAGAATTTTAATTCGACCGTTTGGCTAATGATTCCAAAACATCTGCATTCTGGGTTTATAATAAAAACAAAACAAATGCTTTTATTGCTGCGGGTATATTCAGCATGGGATACAGTTCCATTTTAAAGATCATGAATAATTTGGACATTCAAATTGAGACTCAATGCAAAATATTTGCTGAAAATGCGGACCGTGACCGGATAGCTCGACAGAAGCGGTGCAGCAATGTGTCGAAAGATGCCCCACTAGCCCGAAAGCAACAAGGTGTTGTCTTATTTGATGAAGCTGAAGAAATATTGTATGCGCTAGGGATCGCAGATTAATCGGTAAGTTATTAAAACCAGTAGTTTTCATGTGTGAAAACTTTAAACACGTTTTTCTAAAAACTACATTGTTTGAATTGGCATAAGTTCTCATTTAAAAACTAAACGACAGAAGTTGCTCAAACTTTTCACAAAGTTACTTTATAGTATTGTTGTCTATTTATATCTAAGGTTTTAAATGTTTCTTAAATATAAAAAAATATAACAAAAAAAACTGTGAAAAATTGTACTCTTTTTAAAAAAAGATGTCGAATTTAAAATTTTGTAATTTTTTATGCATTTGTAGGTAATCATAGAGCGAAATTACACTGCTAATCGAAAACATATTTTTTCTGTTTCAAATCACCCAAAAAATTTGAAAAAATTACGCCAATTACAAGTTCGCTCGTCACGCTGCGAACTACAGCACCGCATAGCACCGCCATTTTGTTTGTTTTTTTAAATAAAAATTCACTTGAAGTATATTAATAGTATGCAAACATAATATTAAAATTTTGGAAATAATAAATGTTATTGTCTCTTCAAAAAAAATTCTTAAAAAACCCATCGCTTTTTCGTTTCTAAAGGAGTTGCCCCCCTTAAACTCTCTCTTGAATATTATATGTAAATACTATATATATATATATATATATATATATATATATATATATATATATAATAAATGGTTTTGAATATAATCTTCATAGTAAATTCATTTCTTATTTATTTCATCGAAAGGCGCATCCGATTCACTTCGCGTGTGCAGCATTCCTCATACTCGCAAATTGTGAGCCTCTGCATGAATCGAAAAAATCAAAATTTCAACAATTGGACTTACTTATAAAAGTTCGCAATATTTAAACAATTATGCACTGATAGGTAGAAATTCTAAAGACGTCGATGTTATATAGTTTGGGCCGTAGGTAAATCTAATGATTTTATGTTACTGGATTTTGAGCTATTCATCTCCTTTTTATTAACTCCAAATTCATATTGATAGTGTTGTAGATTTAAGTTTCTTCGAGAAAGTAAAGCATTTACATAAATAATAAATTAAATTATTCAATGTCTTTTCACAAAAAGTTGTAAATATCCAACCTACAATTAATTAATTTTAATTCATTCAATGGTCTGGGAACTATACTTTATTTTTCATAGTATTTTGCAAAATATACTATTCCTCAATATTTTTTAATTATTTAAATTACCATAAGCTTTTCAAAGACGCGCCCGCAAGTACATGTCAAAATAATTTTTAAATTATATTTTCATAGTACTGTATTCTCACGTTATAATTAAGTGAGTGCATGGGCACACTTTGAATAAAGAACTTTTTTATTGAATAATAATAAGTAATAATTTGGAAACTTACACGAATTGATAATCATATATATTTACATATCCTTCACTATGCACAAATTGATTTCAATACTTTCTTTTGTTTAAATTAGAAATATTTATAAATAATAAAACTATAAGTTGTTTCTTAAGCATCGCATGTTTATATGTAATTCACTGAGAAGTCTAATTAGGAAAGTATATAATTTATATAAATAAATACAATACATTGATTATATTGATAAATGTGTTAAATTAAAGAGAAGTTCCAAATGATAAGGAATTCAAATACATTATACTTGCCTTATTGTATACTATCGTAGAAAGTAATTTTAATATTTATATATATACCTGAACAAATTTTACATGAAATCCATTACGAGTATATATATATATATATATATATATATATATATATATATATATCTGGTGACAACAATAGTGCTTTCCTTTGGTTGGATAACCCAACTACGAAAAGTTAACCAAAGACTGGATACAACGATTTGTACATAAATATTATTCTACAAGCGTCGGTTTTCTCTGTTACTAATGAGCATATAGACTTTATACTTCTATAAATATCCATATCTGTTGTCAGAACCAACTGAACGCTACAAAAGCGGTTGCACGGAGTACACGAAGGTTATGCATCTCCCCTCTTATTTCTAGTCCATCTATGGAAAACTTAATATGGGACATTAACAGCAGAGAGAAGAACTAAAGAAATTGGTGGACAACGGTGTTATAGAATTACTCGAAAGCATTACTTAGATTATTAAAATTTCGTAGTAATATACTAATTTAAAAAATAAATTGACAATTATCGAAATATTTCGACTTATATCAAAAACTTTCGACACTATATCTCACCAACGGATCATATGAAATCAAAAAACTAAATAGATTCTTAAAACTTATAGTTTTGGCTATTACGTAGTCTAGGATATTTTATTTTCATCGAGAAAAAAACAAAATGGTGAACTTTTGAATTTTTAGCTCTTTGTTATGCAACATAGATTATTTATAACTTTCTGAAAAACTTATTGATCGTTATAATCCTAGATCATAATGAACGAACATATATCAGGAATAACTTGTTCAATTTTCAACTGGATCGGTGTAGTAGTTTTTTAAAAATCGTTTCGATAGAGTTCAAAAACATTTTCAGAAGAACACATTCAAAGTTTTTTTTATGCAAATTTGAGAAAAAAAGATCTTACGTTCAATCAGCGATACCAGCTCCATATATATAACTCCTTCAGCTTCCTCGTAAGCATCATTTTCTCGTATTCTAGCGTTTCTGCGGGTAACCCTGCTTCTTTTGAAGCCTGCGAAGCAATCCGTTCGGCCGAAAGTCAATGCAAGCGCGTTGCATTGACTTTCTTAGCATTTTTTTGAGCTTCACTGCCTAATACTCATAACACTCATAAATCTCATTTTAATACTGTACTGAAGCCTTCATTAAAAGTGCATGCTGCTGTATAAGCTATTATTTCAACGATTTTTTCGTTACTAGTTCTTCGCTCTAGCGATCGAGCCATCGTAGGCCTCGAAACAATATATGTTTTTTATGTTATTTAACATAGCTTTATTTCTGTTTCGAAATACCTGTGCTAATCAGCAACGAAGGTCTATGATGTGTTTATAAACAAAGCACATGTAAATTATTACAGCGATGCTTCTGTCAATCGACCGAGCCCAGGATTTGAACTCGGATCACCAAGTTACTAATCCTTCGCTCTAGCGATCGAGAATAATATATGTTCTTAGCATATTAAGAAATTTGCTACTTATAAATCTTATATGTATTTTTTCAAACTTAATATAAAATATTATATAATGAAATCAAAAATAAAATCATTGAAATAGTCAGATGTCCTATTTATGATGAAAGAAAACATATATATATATATATATATATATATATATATATAATTCTTATATTGTATTGTAGATTTTTGCATTGAATTCATTAAATAATAATTTTTTAAAAAAGAAATGAAATCTGCAAAAAACAACTATTAACAAAAGTAAAATAGTTAGGCGAGTTTGATATGCCTTAGCATAGTAAGAATTTTAAATACATCACATGTATATTCTAAAAAATTTATATAAAATATTTTTCTAAATTCAGTAATAGATTAAGACAAAAATACATATAATAACGTCTTAAAACAATGGATCATTAAAACAAATGGTTAAGTGCATTTTATATGCATCTCTATATATAACAGCATGTATAGTTTACACAAATATATCTACAACTCTAAAAAATAATAATAAATAAATAGTTTTAACGGAAATGCAGCTTTTCTAGTAGAAATGCTAAACATTTTTAAGCCATAAACAAGCTATTTCGATATAGAGAACTAGTTTCAGCCGATTTATAGATAAATTTTCTAAACTTATTTTTTAGGTATTTAAGACCCATAACAGTTAGTTTCATGTCAACCTATTTTTGATTATGACTAACATTTAACTTCAAATAAGGTTGGAATTAGGTACAATGTATAGGATTGCTAAAAAATTAATATCATTGTTATGCATTATTATATAAATTCATGAAAGTTGATAGTTACTTTAATTAATAAATTGTAAATTTATATTGAGTTTGTAATTTTGAATATTGAATTCATTTATACGCAATCTATAACTTATACACATAATACATATTAAACCCAACGACAATAGTTTACACATGCGCATACAATGTTATATATATATATATATCGTATACATATATATATATATATATATATATATATATATGTATACGAAGTCTTCATCGAGCTTATCTACTAACCAAGGTAATTTTTTTGTCACTTGCGCGTGTCTGCAGTCACCAAACATTCAGTGTGTGCACTCTTCATAAATTAATGTTCCGATATAAACTCAAATTCACACGAATTTTAAAATAATTTAAAAAAAAAATTATATTATTTATTAAATTATTTATTTTATAAATAAATAGAATAATATCTTTAATTGATTACCAATAATTTAAACAGGTATAAGATAACAAACTATAATATTTTTGAAGGTCTTTCGTCAGTAATTGTCAGTTAACTTTGTTATAATTTAAGCAGTGAAAATTATTTTTAAATAAATGTATACTTTTGATCTGGATATTAGTTATTTTTTGAAACGTTCTAATGTGCATGCGTGTGCTGTCTGAGCAGCCAAAGTTAACTGAAAATTGATGTAATAGTAGCCGAATGTTGCAACTCTTTATCTTCTAAATTTAATTTATTTATGAAATTGTATATAAATCTACTTCGTTGATATTGAAAAATGCCAAATCACAATGTTGACGAAAAAAAAATAATGATCAAAGAAAGTATATTGAATAA
Source organism: Sycobia sp. Sy_11 (assembly GCA_018907035.1). Lineage (NCBI taxonomy): Eukaryota > Metazoa > Arthropoda > Insecta > Hymenoptera > Epichrysomallidae > Sycobia > Sycobia sp. Sy_11. The sequence goes on from JACCIC010000069.1 coordinate 813,469, forward strand.
TACTTATGGTTGCTTTCTGAATAATAAAAATCTTTTATATTCTTTCAATTCGAATTTTCTAACCAATATTTAGAATCAACATGATTGTTTATTTGAAATTCAATTCCTTTTCTTAATGTTTGAAGTATTTTTATGTGTTGTTTGTCATAGTTAAAATAAGAAAATATTCAAAGCCATGTTGATTTATAAAAAACTTTCTATAACACCTATGTATAATATACAATAACCCTTATATTATAATAATAATAATAATAATAATAATACTAATAATAATAATAATAAATTATAATAATAATATTTTTTTTTGAGGAGGAGAAAAATCCTTTATGGATCCCGGGGACCGGTCCCCGAATATGTAGGACTCACCTGTGAGGGCATACCCACTAAAAAACTACCTCAGTGCATTCCCCTCGACTGCTTCCCGTAGCACTGAAAAGAGCTACGAGTCGTGGTCGGCAGGCGTGCACCGATGAGACCTCCTCACGATGGCATAAATGCAGCCCAGGAACCGTCTATGAGGACATTACTAAATTTGTTGCTTTCTATTTTGTTACTTCATTCCTGCAGATGGTCGGCCTCCTGGACCCTTCAACGTTGAGCTCGATGAGGTAGCCCCTGAACACATGCCTGTAAGGACTGACCCATCTCGGAGCATTCCGCAGGAATATAGCACGCTCTGGTGAGCTATTCCACCTCCGTCCTCTCGAGCTTCGCACCCCAACAACAAGGTGTTTCACTCTCTAGAGAAACATTGGAGGAAATCACGCACCGAACGCACTCGCCAAAGCCGGTTGACTAAATCTGGCGAGGATCTAGCCTCCCGTCTTGCCGTCAGCGGGAGCCAAAGATGTTTCGGGTCACCCGGCACGCAACCAGGCATAAACCTTGACACCCAGGATCTTTTGGCAGCTCACGGGTCGCACCGCACGGCCAACACGGCGGTCTGTCATTTGTTCAAGAGTACCTCATCCTAACCTGCATTCTGGCAGATTCATACAATTGCCCTCAAGTATTCTAGTGAAAACCCAATGCTTGAAGCTCACTCATGCATCTATATTCACTCTGATAAGATTCCTTTTACAGGATCGTTCGCTTACGCTCCGCGTGTGTTTTCACTCCTCAGGAGATACCCGTTTATAGAGTCGCCTGAGCGAGTGTACCTTCCTTCGTCTCTGTATTACTGACGAAGGTCTGTTTATAGGACCTGCAGCTTCGATCATGGTCGGCATAAAAGTCCCTAGTCAGTTACTCTTTCAGGTCTTCCAGCACATCACCGCTCCGTGCGTTAACTCGTTTACTCTGAGCGATCCTTTTTAGGGGATATCTACTCACTCATAAAATGGCAGCTATCTTAGTATCATTTCACCCTTCCATTCATTGGTAGTGGGAGGTACTCTTTCAAGCCCATCACCCGATCAGCTGAGAGATGGTGAAACAGCTGATCTTCAAGTTACAGACAACGGATGGGATGATAATAATAATAACAATAAATAATAATAATAATAATAATAACAATAAATAATAATAATAATAATAACAATAAATAATAATAATAATTTTTGTTATAATACTTCACATCGCATTGTCGAACGTCGTCTGTCAGCTCGCCTGTACGGCAGACATTGTACTTCCGGCAACACACGATATCACCTAATGTCACCTCTTTTTTATTTAAATATCTCCTCAAATTTTTATTTAAATATCTCCTAATTACCATTGATACTTAACTTTAAAGATATCATTCAAATTTTTAAGAAATAATCAATACGCGTCTCATTTATGAATAGGAACTTTCATTGTTTTAAAGAGTTATTAATAAAACAAATCTCATTTCCGATCGGTCTCTTATAAGAGTTAATGCGAAACCAGGATAAATTATAATTGTATAATTCTTTATAATTTTTTCAAACTATTTACGTATCATATGATATTCCTTTTATTCTATAAATAATATAATAAAATAATATTGTATAAATAATAATGTTTTCGATTATAGTAATTGAAACTTGCATTTAAATGAAGTTGTTCATTTACTAGCCAGAATCAAGGTTCCAGCTTCAAACTTAGTTTCTACCTATTTTTTAATTTTATAGACAATGTTCATATTTTTCATTCTAAGATTTGCCTAGTTTTAAGCTATAATAAATTGATTCTATTTTTAATACCTAGTAACTACTTTCCAATCTATTGAAAATTGTTAGATTTCTACCAGGGTTAATAAAGTAATGAAATCATTTACCAATAGCCAAGTTTATTTTCACATCATTTGGTCCACGTGTGGACTCATAAAAAGGAGTGAATTATCTTGAATCATTGACGTTTTTAGGTGAAAATTCTTCTGCTTTTTTCTAATAATTAATTATTATTAAAGAAGTAGGTATGAACTTGACAGGTCCATTCCCACAAAGTTTACCAGTGAACAAATCCATTATTGAACTTAAATATGTATACTTTAAGTCTGAAATAATATAATTGTCATTATGATTATGTACTTTTACTTTTGAGTCTATATATTTAAGTTATTTAAAAGTATATTATTTCAGGCTTAGAGTATATATATTTAAGTTCAATCATGGATTTGTTCACTGATAAACTTTGTGAGAATGGAACTATCAAGTTCATACCTACTTTTTTAATAATAATTAATTATCAGACAAAATAGCAGAAGAATTTTCACCTAAAAACATCAATGATTGAAGATATTCCCCCCATTTTTATGAGTCCACACGTGGACCAAATGATGTAAAAAGAAACTCGGCTATTGGTAAATGATCTCATTACTTTATTAAGCTGCATTTCCGTTAAAACTATTTATTTATTATTATTCTTTAGAGTTTTAGATATATTTGTGTAAACTATACATGCTGTTATATATAGGGATGTATATAAAATGCACTTAGCCATTTGTTTTAATGATCCATTGTTGTAAGACGTTATTGTATGTATTTTTGTCTTAATTTATTACTGAATTTAGAAAAATATTTTATATAAATTTTTTATAAAATGCATGAGATGTATTTAAAATTCTTACTATGCTAAGGCACATCAAACTCGCCTAATTATTTTACTTGTGTTAAAAGTTGTTTTTTGCAGATTAAGCATTTACTGTAGTTTTTAGATACAAAAGACATTTTATGTTTCAAAGAAACATTAAGCGTGCAAGTTCGCAGTTCAGCGTTCCATGATAGTCGAACATCTCGGCGCGCGCTTTCTTATCAAAATATCATTTATTAGCTGTAATATTTTCGAGTGAGACAGAAATCGATGTTTACTACATCTGATTTTATTGCTTTTACACTCTGCTCCAGCAAAATCAGCTTATTATTTATGCATTACATTTGTGTCGTAAAGGCCGTTGAGTAAAAGTACTATATACTAAGCACATTTGAACACTTGTCTTGCTGCCATTCAAGCCTTTTTGAAAATATACATTTCGGTGAGGACTTCGGAAGAGCGTCCACATTCAGCAACTTACTGCAGGATTTTCGGAACAGACCCTAAATGCATCATATTTCATCGAGTATTCAGTTTTCTATTGATTGCCGTTCTTATTATAGTAAAATATAATTTATACATACAGTGCAAGTAGATTATATTTTTATTAAAAAATGAATGTATTAATAGTATTATGGTTAAAAGCATTTTTATATAAAACTTACGCCAGCCTTGAATTTTATTTTTTTAAAGTATTTTTTAATTAGATATGTATTACTTGATTACGTAAAAATTATGGTACTTAATTTGTAATTGTCGTATAGTAAAGTTGGTCTATTCTTTTTCAGATATGAACCTGAAATTCAGCCTGGAGTAATATATAAATTGATTAACTTGAAAGCAACTTTAAGGATATTTTCGACCGGAAGTATAACTGTAACAGGTTGGTCATAATAGATGAGCTGAAATATCTTGAAGCTTAATTATTGATACTATTTTACCACATTGTAGCACCTAGTATAAATGCAGTACAAGCAGCAATAGAACATATTTATCCATTGGTTTATGAATTTCGTAAGGAAAGATCAGTTGAAGAACAATTTGCTTTGGAAAATAAAAAACGAAAATTTGTATTTACAATACAAGAAACATTAATTGAAGATGATATCGTAAATAATGAAAAAATTTTAATTGAAGATAATGAAAGTGAAAATAGTGATACAAGTTGGTCTTAAGTTGTTTTATGATTTACAATATTATCTTTAAAAAATCTAGACAATAAATTACGCTAATTGACTTTTTTGTGAATATTTTAAACAAAAATGTATGGTGTGTTGTCTAGATTAGATACTGTTTAACGTCTTGCATAATGATGAACATTTTGTGATATGAAAAAGAATTTTATGGACTAAAAGAAATAAAGTTATTATTAATTGTACTAAGATTCTATACGTAATTAACTTATTAATATCAGCTGTAAAAATCTACATTGACATAAGCATATTAAAAATATTAAAATTTCTTTAAACTTCCATTAATATATTAATTTATACTTTATAAAATGTTAAAATATTAATTTATTTAATACTTTTAAATTTGTGTGCTTCTTAAGTAATAGTGAAACCTAACTGTTTATATTTAATATATGTAAATTAGTTATGTGTTTGAATCACTTGGTTTATTTTGATCCATAAAATTGTCCAAATGATTTCTAAATTCTTAAAAGAGTGATTTCTTTAATTTCTTCTTGTTGTGCCAAAGATATGTATAAAATAATTTTAAGATGCTTTCAGATAATGATTAGTAATGCATATGACAGGTTTATTCATATTTACATTAAGTTTTCTACTTAATATATTTTTCTGAAAATTGTGCATGTATATAATTTTAGTATTATTAAAACAATGTAAAAAATATATGTATTTAATTTATACGTTTCTCTTTTATTTTTGTACTCTTTATATTAAGACAATGAATTGAATATTGTAAAATAAGTAATTGTGGTAATTAAAGACATGGTTGCGACTTGTTGTATAGAATATAAAAAGATTGATACTGCTTTTAATATCTATTTATGTTTTATTTCTTTACTTTATTAAATTCTATTTGTAAGGAAAATAGTGTAGAGGATATATATATATATATATATATATATATATATATATATATATATATATTATTCGCTAAAGAGTTGCATAGCATCTACTATTGCTTCGAATTATAATTATTTAGATGTATAAATTACCTATCCATACCTATTATGCACCCGCGCTATACTAACGCATGCTTCCACTCACACAGGGTGTGAGAGAGAAGATAGATAGGTCTATTAGATATACTAAGTAACAAGGGTGCCGCCTTACTGAGAACAGAAATAACTACTATCAAATTATGCGTGCGCGCTTATCATTCTTCTCTTTTTCTCTATCGCACTTATAATCCGTTATATTATATATATTAAGCGCTCGCATTATTTAAGCATTAAGTAAATATATTAAATAAAATCGAATAGACTACTTTAAAGCAGATTTGCAATGGATGTGAATATTAAGAAAATGCACCAACCTTAGATATCGACATTGAAAACTTGCAACCCAACGTCGAAAGGAGTGAATTCAAAATAATATAAACTGTCCTGAGTAATATTGTTAAAGAATATACTTTAAGATAATGGTTGCACCATTTTTGTCAAAGAAGATATTTAAATCAATAGTAGCACAGTTTTGCTACATTTGAAATTATTATTCACGATAACAATAAACTAGTTAATAATCTGATCGAATAATCTATTAGTCACCGATTCAGGAAGTAGCTTCTTTTGAAAAGATAACTTTTTAACAAGAAAAATTTTCTGGACTCTAACAAACAGGTTTGTTATTTAAATTTTATTATATTTAAATTTTACTACATTATCTTCCTTATTGCGCTATACTTCTATCTCCATCTCCCTCTTTTCTTTTATTTTTCCCTCCAATTTTCCCTCTACCATAAATAGGAAGAAATTCCTATATGTGTTACAATATTTAGTTGTAATAACAATATTTTGCCTAAGACTCTCAGCATGAACTTTTCAGGTAAACACTGGTAATAACTTTTGAGGTAGTTGGAGATCTTGATAACGTTCATTTTAATTATAGAAATAAAGTTACTAATTCTTCTTAATACTCAAAGGTATTAACCTGTGACGCGTACTTTTTTTAGTTATTTTAGTGCCACAAATTGTATTGAAGTCGTTAAAAAATTTATTGAAATTCATTAAGATATAATTTTGACACTGATTTATTATTTGTGATTCGTTCAGGTATAATTTATATTTATCTATTTTTTAATAAGATTTTTGATAGTAAATGAATCTTTAAGAACTTAAATTAATAAATATTTCTATTGGTTTTACAGCCCAATTAAATAAATTAAAATTAATACATAATAATATGAATATATATTTATATCAATACTAATACATATCAGTACATAATTAATTGAAACTTATAATGTTGGCCAGACTGTCCTATTTTTAAATCAACCCTGTAGACTAATCAGAAATAAAAATATATTAGCTGAAAAAAATTCTTTATTAGTAAAGTGCAATCTGACTGTCTCCACCAACCTTATCCAAAGATAGGCTGAGGTTGTCTAAAGTTGCAAGCTCGCTACGGTTCCTCATCAGGGACTAAAATAAACCTTATATTAATATTCTAATTTTTATATACCCCTACCCCCACGAAACTACAAATTTAGTAATTTAAATATACAATCTCTCCTCTACACAAAATGTTCAAAACCGATCAATTTAATAAAGAATGATAAACGTTCTTTAATTTACTTGACTTTAACATTAAATTCACATTATTTCGATTCCTTGAAATGTGAATACTGTCAAGACTCTTCTTTTTGTGTTTATTATGAATACCATGATCTAAAATATCCACATTCACAAACTCAAAAGAATGTCAAAACTTCAAACAATGTTCTTTTAAACCAGAAGTAATATGCTCTTTTTTAAATATCTAGTTGTTTGTCCTATGTAGCATTCATTACAATCTATACAATCAATTTTGTAAACAACTCCAGCTTTTAAAGATAAATCGTCCTTATCCTTGCAATTATTAAATAACTTACTTAAATTATTACAGTTTTTATCGAAAATTTAAATGTTATAGTTCCGAAATTTTCTATTAATTCTTTCCGAAAATCCTCTAACATGTGGTAAAACAATACCTTTGCCCCTATTAACATCATCTCTTACATTATGTCTATTCTCGATATCATAAATATCAAACAATCTGTCTGCAATTAATTTATTAATAAATTTAATTAGATATCCATTTTTAATGAAAGTTTCACTTACTATCTGCAAATTATTTTATCTAGAATCCTTATGTGACAATTTTATTGCTCAGTCAATGATACCTTTCAGTGTCCCAATTGATTTCCGAAATGATGGTGTGAACTAAAATCTAAAAACCTACCTGACCAAGTAGGTTTTCTATGCCAATTAAGCTTCATTTTATTATGATTATATCTAATAACATTGATGTCCAAAAAATTCAACTGATTATTGACTTCAATTTCCTTTGTAAATTTAATTCTGTCATGTACAGAATTAAAAACATCTACATTTCATACACAAAAACTTCCGGAACAATTGTAAATATATCATTGGATTGTAAAGGTATCATTATAAAGAAACAAAATTGGAACACTGAAAGGTGTCATTGACAGAGCAATAAAATTGTCACATAAGGATTTTAGACAGAATAATTTGCAGATAGTAATAGAAACTTTCTAATAATTTTTAATAATTCTAATAATTTTCTAATAAGTCTTTTTTATAATTCCATTAATACACCTAATGTAAGAATTGTGACGTCAGAGCCAGTACTCCTCTGTCACGTGAGCTATATCTATTCTTCCCTTAAGTATAAATTGAATCCCAATGGCTTTAATTTGGTATAAACTGCTTCTTTTACGACAAATAGTTTACACCTGCCCCGGCCTTCCAATTTATTACCCTATTCTAAATAAGATTTACGAGAAGGATATGTGGCATGTATAGTTCTTTCTTTTTAAAGGAGGAGCGATCACTTCCCCGGAGAGGATTTGAGATGGTTGCAAATTATAACAAATTGTAAGAGAAAAAAAATAATTAAATTTTTGTTTCGTACGTTCTTATTTTTTTTATTTCGCTTCCTTCTGGCCTCGATCCAGTGAAAAGGAGAGAGATTTTTCTTAATAAAACGATGTGAAAAATACTTGACAAAAAACTGACCAGTGTAATGTTAAATGTGAATGCCTCCGAAGGGCAAAATCTACCGTTTTTAAAGGCCATGGACCCTCCTTCTCTGGGCAGGGCCCAGAGAGACTTTTTCTTTTTCTTTGTCTTATTTGTTCCGCTATTAGTAATGGCATTTTATGGGTTTTCTATAACCAATCAGTACCCCTTGTTCTTATCCGTTGGTAGTAAGTTCTAATAATTTAATTGTACTTTTGTCGACTGCTTCTATACAAATTAATAAATATTTTTTCATTGGTCATATAGTCCAATCAAATTAATCAAAAACAATACATAACAACACCAATACACATCTACATTAATATTAATACATCAATACACATAAATAATAAAAACAAAAATAAAAATAAAAAATAATAAATTAAATTAAAAATTATAATGACAGTCACTGTCCTTATTTACAATCACCCCCGTAGCCTAATCTGAAAATAAAATATTATTTTTATAAATTAAAATTATTGATTTACCATATGTTAGAGGATTGCCGGAAAGAACTAAAAGAAATTTTCGGAAATATAACATTCAAATTTTCTTTAAAAATAGCAATCATTTAAGTAAGTTATTTAATAATTGCAAGGATAAGGATGATTTATGTTTAAAATCTGGAGTTGTTTACAAAATTAATTGTATGGATTGTAATGAATGCTACATTGGACAAACAAGTAGATATTTAAAGAAGAGAATTTATGAACATAAATATAGTTTACGCAGTTCGCATATTACTTCTGGTTTAAAAGAACATTTTTTGAAGTTTTTACATTCTTTTGACTTTGTGAATGTGGATATTTTGAATCATGGTATTAAGAATAAATACAAAAGGGAGAGTCTTGAAAGTATTCACATTTCAAAGAATCGAAATAATGTGAATTTAATGTTAGAGTCAAGTAAATTATATAACATGTATCATTCTTTATTAAATTTACCGGTTTTGAATATATTGTGTAGAGGGGAGATTGTATATTTAAATTACTAAATTTTGTTAAAGGGGGGATGGTGTAGACGGTTAGTCGAATAATCTGGTCTCGTTCGATTTGTTTTGTGACCCTGAAAAGGGCCGTTGAGTTCGTCGCCTCTCGTTGATCAACGAGGGTGGTACCGAGTCCGGTAAGGGGAGACGAACGGAGGCGGACGGAGCGTGCGTGCTGCTCGTCTTCGGCTTGCACTTTGGCTGCGGTGTGGGCCTACTTCCCCCACTAGGCCGATGCGCCGGGCCGCAGGGAGGCCCTTCGCCTTCAGACACCGCCGGATCGAAGAAAGACTCCGGTCGGGGAGTCTGAAGGTGGCCGAGGCCCCCGGGAATTCCGCCAGGGGAGGCCGAGGAGGGGGGATAACGAGTACGGCCTTCGGTGGTCCCTCGTCCTCTGAGGTGGCCTCTGAGAGGTCTAGATCTGACAGATCCAGATCTATCTCCCAGATGTCTTCCTTGCTGTCCTCCGGCACTGACTGTCTATTGCGATGGCGCCGTGTGTTCCGCTTGGCGCGCTGTCTCTCATTCCTCCTCATAGGCCTGCGGCGAGGCCGTGTCTTCAGATTTTCCGGGCTAGAGCAGGCTGGCATCGTGCTTTCTTCCTGGATGAAAAGGAAATGCTGCCCGTGGCCCCATGGTCGGCTCCTTTAAGACCGGAGCGGTTCCGACTCCGATCCCTGAAACCGGATACGACCGCCGGCTCGTAGGGAGGGGGAAGGAGGAAAGGTCACGAACACGGACCCCGGAGAGTGCCCCCAGAGCGACTCGTCCTCTGACAATCCCCAGGCGCGTCTCTCGAGACGCCGGTGGGTCTCCGGAGGCCTTGGTCACCGCTCTTAGTCGGAGTTAATGGGTATCTATCCATAACTCCTTTCGGAGAGGTGCCCTGCCCGGAGTCCGCATCGCGGGGGGTGTCGGTCTGATGCGGATATCGGGATCGGACACGGACGAGCCCGTGGGTGGGGGGCTGGGAAAGGATCGCCCTGTCCCGTCGCGTCGGTTGGTCTCCGGAGGCCTTGGGCACGACTCCTAATAGGAGCTACTGGGCGCCATGTCCGTAACTCCGTTCGGAGGGGTGCCCTACCCAGAGTCCACACCGTGGACAGCGTCCGTCTGATCCGGGTTTCCAGATCGGACCAAGACGCTGCACGTGCGCGGGAGGTCGAGGGGAGAGGAGGGGAAGTGGGTGGCTCGCCCTGTCTCCTACGAACAGGACAGCCCTGAGAAGGGCTGGAAAAAGTTGGACTTTCCGTACAAGAAAACAGGAGGCAGAGGACAGATAGCGGAAAAGAAAGGCTAATGCAGTGTATGAGTTGCTAAAAATAAAAACCTAATACTATAACATATTAAATTAGATATAGAAAATTTATACTGGAATAATTTTTCGTCTTTATATCTATCAAAGAAAATATTCATATCTGTAGTTTTTCATATTCATTTAAAAAAAAATTTTTCGCTTACTCATTTCAATATCCTTACATTTATTTACAAAGAATATTATTATTATTATTAAATTTCTGTAGCCTATTTTAGACTCTGAATTTGATTCTATTGTTAAACTTCATCGAAATTATTTTGGTTGTAATTCGATCATATTTATAAAGAGTTTTTGAATTTATGGATTCAGAAATTCTAGAAAGTATAAAAAGATTCTATAGATAAATAGGGTGTAAATTAATAAAACGATATAGCACAGTATTAACAGGGTTTTAGGGTATTTATGTTAGTGAATAAGTACCACGATTACTGCCGTCTCTGCGTAGCGGCCCAGTCGCGCCCAAATATACACACGAACTGATTTTAATATAGGATCATATACTACCTTGAGATTTTTGCCTATTTACAAAGTTTTGGAAAGAATCTAGAAACTGACAGGGTAGGTATGATGGTATGATGTTATTTAAAAAAACCGGCGTGGAAATAATTGTTATTAGATATCTCGACGCGCTCCAAGCCCTGGATTTTCAGGTGCTTGTCGAGTATATCTCATCTTGTACCGAGTCTGATGTGCGGAGTCACAAAATGCTCGTACAGAAGGTCCAGATTAGCTGGAGCCAGATCGACATATGTTAGATCTATTACCGACAATCGGATCGGTTTTCGTGGCGCGATTGTCAGATTGCGCGTATAAAATACGCGAAATTACGGCTAAATTACGGCAAAATTCGTCGAATTAGAAGAAATGCGTGTCTGCGATTAACGGTTCATCGTGTCAGCTGTGCAGTATCGCGGGATCCCGTTTTGTAATTGGGTGATAATGCTCCTGAAGCAATTAGGGTTCTCCAAGGCTTCAAATAGACCAAAGAAGTCACGTGGTTTTAGCTGCTTGATGATAAGCTCGAGAATTTCGAAGCAACTTATCGCGTTGGCTATATACGGATTAATCGGTCTTATCTGTTCCGAAGTAGCGATGCAATCGGCATCTTTAAATGCGAGGGAGATAACCCTTATCGGTCAATTTCCCTCGTTTGTAGTGGCAGACTAACTCGTTCAAGCACGCCCAACACTGTATTACAGCAGAGCTGATGAGATCGGGACAGCGTAAGAGGGCCGTTGAATAGGTTCCAGACTTATTGACCTCTACAAACTCTATGTTTTCAAGGTGGTGGACCTCTAAAAATTCGCGGACGCATTTCTTGCTCGCCCGAATTCTAATATTACACAAAAATAGGTCTAAGATCTGCGTGTTTTGTAAAATGAGTCGCGGAATATTGTAACTACGGTAGCTCCGTTCTCACGCCATACTGTTCCTCATCGATCTCATTACGTGCATAGATTCCGCGTGGTATTGCTTTTCAAATTGTTGTTTGAAATCGGCTAGGTGCAGTTTATCTATTCCAGCACTTGTACGCATCCTGCCACGCAGCGGTAGTAGCTCTCAATTCTCGAGGATGGTGAGCTCCTCATTGATTCGCCATATTGGCGTGATTCGGGACTCACGTACCTGTAACACTGAGATGAGCATTTACGTTGATTATTCGTCCGGTGACTTGGTCCCTAATTTACTGAGTGAGAATTAGCCTAACTGCGACTTTTGCGTCGCCGCAAGATGTTAGGTCTGTGTATTCTCCTCCTGGGTACAGCGATAGGGTTTGGCATGACATCGCGGGGAACGAGAGATATCCATCTCGGCGGACTTGAGTTGGGTTACGCGTGGTGCGCGTTTCTGCGCATCTGTTTTTCGACGCGACCCAGTAGTCCGTACGCTCTTCTATTTGCTCTAAGTCCTCACCGTGGTCGATTTCGTCTCCTAACTTCGCGAGATCATCGTCCCGAGTACATATGTTTGTTGGGGTGGAGGGGTTAGTTTGCGATAAGTGCTCGATTACCTTCTGGAAGGTTATGTCGCGCAGTGTAAGCGACCGACGCGACCCGTTTTTGTTATCCCCGTTAACGGCGTTATCGTTATTTATAAAGAACGCGAGTTTTACGCGTTAGTTATACGGTGCGCGTATTCGCAATCCACGTGTTATAAAACGCGATTGTGACGGATCGGGCGGTTATCTCTCTAAGAGGTACGGCCACTGGCCACCTGGTGTATCCACAATGGTGAGCAGGTATTGATATCTCTCATAGTTTGGCAACGGGCCCACAATATCAAGGTGCACCTGCTCGAACCTAGGTACCGGACGATTATGCCGTGTAACTTTCGATGTTTGATACGGAATATAATTTTTGCAAAAGCGTGCTATATAGCGTGACATGTCCGGCAAAACATATTGCTGGCGCAGTAACCTATCGGTTACCTTGCAACTCGGATGCGAGTTGTAATGAAATAGGGCAATAAGTTCCTCTCTCATCTCACCCGGTATATAAGGACGCACAGCGTTCGCTTTTATATCGCAATAAAACGTTGTATGGTCCGGATCATTGAAAAGCACTTGTTTTAACTTGAGAGGATGGATTCTGTTCGCTAAGATTCTGTACAATTCTCTGTCCTCCTCTTGTGTTCATGCCAGTTCTTTCGTGTCGAATAACGTATGTAATCGAAACGCGTTGATGTGTGCTATGACAAATTTGATCTCAGGATTCGGATCGTTCCATTTATCTGCCCAATTGAGCATGGATGGCAAAAAAATGTTTCAATACGTGATAACGCGTCGGTGACGTGGTTCTCAGTCACGTGGTTGTCGGTGCCCTGACGATACGTTATACGCAGGTTGAATGGACTGAAATAGTTTACCTAGCGGCATCGGATCGCGAGGGCTCTGTCCTGCTATTGCGCGAGCGCGTAAGCTAACGGTTGATGATTCGTTACCACGTCTAAGGATCGTCCTTCTAAGTAATAGAAAAATTTCTTAATCGCGTAATAAATCGCTATTAAGAACTACAACTTGCTACTGGTTGCCGTCTTTCTGCTCGAGCGCGGCTCCAATGGTTATGTCAGAAGCGTCTGTTACAAAATGAATCTCCACTTTTTCCAACGAAAAGGTGATCTCGGTGGCATTCGCAAGATCGGACTTGTATTTCTCGAACGCGATGTTGCCGATCGTGTCCCAATCACAGCGTAAATGTCCTAATGCGTTGTCGATGTACGTTAGAATGTCTGGGCTGTGTTTTTAAAACCGCATCACAGCACGTTAATTTCGAACAATCCGAACGGAGCTATGACTGCTGTTTTCTTCTTATCCTCCTCTACTGGGGGGATTTGGTAGAAAGCTTTGTGAAGATCGAGCTTCGAGAAGACTGTTTTCCATTAAAGAAGTGTCTGAAAGTCTTGTAAATATGGCAGCAGGTATTTATCGGGAATGGTTACACTATTCAAGCTTCTATAATCTCCACATATTTTCCAATCTCCATCCTTTTTCTTAACCACATGGATGGGAGACGTCCAGGGGCTTTTCGATGGCCTGATAATGCCTTTGGCCAGCATTTCTTTAAACTGAGCCTTGGTAGCTTGCAGTTTCTCCGGGCTCAACCGTCGCGCGCGTTGGCTGAGTGGAAGACCCGTGGTTTTGATATGGTGATATACACCTCTGTGAACTAACTCCTCTTCCTGTTGAATGCTGAGAACGTGCGGAAACTTATCAAGGATCAGTGTGAATGGATTTCTAGGGTTGATCGCATAGACGGAATGGTTTTGCATAACGTGAACGTTGCATTTGACTGTCTCGTCAGTGTCGATCAGGGTTTATTGTTTTAAGTTTAAATCGGAAATTAAGTGGAAGTTCTCCAGAAATTCGCTTCCGATTGTCGGGTATGAAACCTCTGCAACGATGAAGTTCCATACTAGCTTAAAACCTAAGTCTATTGGGATTTTTTTCGTTCCGGTTGTATGTATTAACGAGCAGTTTACGACGAATAGCTTCAGCGCTCGCGAGTCAGGCTAGGGGGTAGTTAGTTTCGCAGGTACGACCGAAATGTCGGCTCTTGTATTGATCAGGAATGTAAGCCCGGAAGAACTATCTTTTATTAAAAGGCGCTTGGAATAGACTAGCGCAACGTCGGCCTTGGTGGCATCGCAGCGATCTAGATTGCCGAAGGCTTCTTAAAATTAGCCGTAAAGTCCGCGTATCTTGCGTATTTCGCTTCTTCACTTATGTGCGGCGTTACTATATTTGTATTGTTCATTACAGAATCCGTAGAACAATCTCGGCTCCTTTTTGTTATCCAGAGATTTCGGGGTGATATTTTCGCGCTGTTTATTCGGCTTCGGCGGCGACTATTTTCTGCTCGGAGGCGAATCCATTTTATTCTCACGATACGATTGCGACGGTGTGAATATGCTCACGTCCGTGCGTTTTAGATCGTTAACATAACGTCTCGCTATTTCTTTCCTTGCGGGAATAGCCGTCCACAATATACACGTAAAATACCGTATCCGCGTGAGGCGATGCCTGTTCGTCACGCATGCTGCGATAACAACTCGGCTTTCAACTCGTTATACATATCGTCTGGCGGCAAAGAGTGACAGATGGCAGAATTAGACCTAATTACTTCATCCGATAAATGATTCGATAGCGCTTCGAATTTATCGATATCCGCCGTGATTCCGTATGCTGCTAGGAGGCATTCTTTTTTACTATTTACTATCGTTCCTTGGCAGAATACGGCACATCTTATTGGGGTCGGAAAAACGACGAGTAGAGAAAAAGCTCATTTTGCTTTCGATTTCTTTTTCTACCGACCTAAACGTTCTATCACTACAGAGGAATCTAGGAGGGGGAACAGTCCCTAACCTGTCAATTTCTATTTTACTAAAAAAGTCTTAATAGGTGTATGCAGGCACCTTAACAACGGTTATCTGCGCAACTTCCTTAATACTAAAGCTACGCTACCTGCCTATGTGTGTGTTTAGCTAGGGGGAATAATATTTGCGAAATTTAAATTTACTATTGTACGGTCCTACTTTACCGACCGCCGCGAATATTTGTTAATATAAAACCTTACGGCGCAGTATCGCTAAGGGAGGCTCTCACCCTTCCAATCGCTGCCGACTGTATTTTCTATCCTACTCCTAGTGTCGGTATGGGAGGCTCAAACCCTCCCGACAGAGCACAGTAGTAACATGTACGCTAGTCGACTCTGGATCTCTTTTGTCCGCCGATTGTCGACCAACTTATACGCAGTTCATACTTATCGTTATGTGCGTATAAGTGCTTGGTGGTTATCAGCTCGTTGCACAAAATTCTAAATTAATGGCCGGGGCTCTTATCCGGATTTTATTAATTCTATGAATTTATAGTACAAATCACGAGATTCTATATATACTTCGTGTTAAAGCTGATCAACGCGGACTGTTGAATTTTCCTGGCGCTTAAATTTATTTGCTTTTGCGGTGTTGGAGTGGCTGAAAAGGCCAGAAACCACAAAAAAATTGATTTGCTTATATTTTAATAGGTTACGATGTATCATTAATTGTTTTATAGATCCGGGGCTCGATACCGGGCTACCCAAATTATTGAAACCACCAAGGCTTTATTTAATTTTACTAAATACTTAAGTTGAGATAATTTCTTGATGATAATAAGAAAATTTAAAGGCAGATAAATATATAAAATAGTAAACGCGAACACACACGATTTATATTGAAGTTATGTTTTCCACTTGAAGATTCATGCTGCTTTGTTGAAGCGGCGCTGCAATCGCTGCTGATGCGCTGCTGCCGGATGTGCTACGTTGTTTCTTTCTGTTAGCAACACGCTGCTCTCGTGCCGAAGTGCGGCGTTGCTCACCGTTGTACCAAGTAACTGAAACTGCTCAACTTTGTTGTCGTTTCGGGGAAGTACCTCTCCTTTTTATTGGAAAGAGCTTCCTCGTTGCAAAATACGCGGCCCGCATAATTCCGTATAAAACACCGGATTCGTAAATGAGTAGAATTTTTAGAATTTTTTTTTATCCTTCAAACTTGTTTTTCTGCGACAAGGCATCTAAAAATTTTATTTTTCAATTTTTAGGAAGGGATGAATTTTTGCGTGTGTAAAAAGCACGAAAAAAATTACTTCGCCTCGTTCGTTCTGTTCTCTTCCCAACGGTATCTGAAGTCGGTACAGAAAGGTGTCGGTGTGCCTAGCCGCGTGGTGTATACGTCTAGTCCACTTCTACCGCGCCACGTGGTGGCGGTGCTGCGGCGCTCAAGCGAACGGTCTCTGCTGGCGGTGACTTTGAGGTTGCCGCTCTATACCGCGACTCACCCCTGGTGCTGATGTGCGGCGCACACGTCCTCGGTACGTGCGTGGACGGCCGGGCTCGGGCGCGTCGCTGCTCGGCACTGCTGCCTCCAGGCAGGCTGGTGTGGCTTAATTGTGTGCGTGCACGTAGCTGTGCGACTTGTAACGGTTTTCTCCTTCTCTCTCTCTCTCTCTCTCTCTCTCCGTGTTGGGAGGTAGACAAAGGAAGAGAAAGTTTGTTGTGAGTTTTTCAAGCGCACTATATTGTATGCGGCAGAAAATTTGTGTTTTGGTATCATGCACACACTTATGTATTTTCGCGATGTGCGATGATTACAGAAAATTGTTTTCATGATTTACTGCACAAACCCCACAGTCGGAAATTCGCGGAAAATTTTTCGATTTAAGCAGGATATGGGCTTATTGAAATTTATGTCCTATTAGAATTTTGAACGGATTCATAAAACCGTCTGCCCACCAATGACGGAGTTTTAAGGTATTTATGTTAGTGAATAAGTACTACGATTACCGTCGTCTCCGTGTAGCGGGTCAGTCGCGTACGAACATGCACAGGAATTGATTTTAATATAGGATCATATACTACTGGATTGAGAATATACGAAACGAAGCTGGCATTGCTTATTTATACATTAGTTTTATTGAATAAGTACACTTGCACGCGCGCACTCCTTGCTTCATAGGGGGTTGCGTTTAAACTAAAGATCTCGGCGAGTGCTCTCGTCGAGTATACGCAAAAATTCTCTCACTTGTATATATAGAGGGCGTAATCTATGTGGTTATCTGCGGGACTCAATCCCCACAGTATTTTTATTTACCAATTACTCATAATATTCTTTTCGTTTATTCGCATTTGAGAAATACCTTAAAAATTTATAGAATTGTATTCGTATTGATTGGTGAATAGTTTTCGTAGTTATTGAAAAGAAAAAGAATATTGAAAAAAGGGAGTATTTCATTTCCGATAAATATGGAAAGTAGAGGAAAGAAGTAAAAACTCCGCTAACATCGTGTCAAATTACACGGTAGAACTGCGGGACAGAATTGGCCACAAGGCGGCGATACCCTATGAAGTTGCTCGTTCAAATGTATTTGAAGAAAAGAGAGTGGCTTTAGCTTTCTCTCTCTGTTGCACGTAGAACCATCGAGGGGTTTCTAAGACAGGGATGTGTACAGGATAAATCTGAACTACCATCTCCGTATAATTTTTGATAAGCTTTTCCCATGCAAAGAGAGCGGAGTTTCGACTCCTCTCTACCCTCCATATCCGATAGGACTGCATATCCGATAGGTCTGCAGGATCGAAAGTAGAGAGGAGGGCTGGAACTCCGCTCGCTTTACATTGGAATCAGAGGTAGGGGAGCAGACATTTAGCTTCCCCCTCTCTCCAAGCTCAGTACATATCCCCGCTCTCTTTTCATTAAATGTATGCATTTGAACAAGCAACCTCACAGCGTGTCACCGCCGTGTGGCCAATTCTATCCCGAAGACCTGCTGTGTCATTTGACAAGATTTTTGCGGAGTGGCCAATCCTTCTCTCATCCCCCATAGCTTTCCTTATAAATGTAATGAAAAATATCTTCAGACTTCGAATCTCGGCCATCAGGCAACTTCAGCGTACCTAGGGTGGCATCTGAATCCTATTCAGTCTGGTCGCTTTCTAGCCTTCGCAGATACTTCAAGTAATTCTTCCAACTATTCAATATATACAATTTATATAAAAAAAATTAACGTGTATAAATTTATGTAAAATTTATACACGTATATTTGTATACGTTCTGAAGGTTGTTATTCAATAATTTATTTTTCAATATAGTCTCCTTTTAGTTAACTGGGTCCAGAGGTGTTCCAATTATTTTCACCCCGTTGAAAAAAATGTTTTCTTTTGGTCTGCAAAATAAGTCTCTGTGGCGGCCATTATTTCGTTATTGGAGTGGAATCTCTTCTCGGCGAGCAAATTTTTTGGGTTCGGAAACAAAAAAA
Organism: Sycobia sp. Sy_11; assembly: GCA_018907035.1. Lineage (NCBI taxonomy): Eukaryota > Metazoa > Arthropoda > Insecta > Hymenoptera > Epichrysomallidae > Sycobia > Sycobia sp. Sy_11. The sequence goes on from JACCIC010000069.1 coordinate 832,274, forward strand.
ATTACACGGAGCTGAATCTGAAGAATACGGTGGATGGGGTAGCAGCTCGTAGCGTAATTCGACCAATGGAGCTGTCGCGAGTGCAAAAATGTGAGCCGGTGCATTATCGTGGTGGAAAAACACTTTCTTTTTAGACAAATGGGGTCATTTTTATTTTAACACGGCGTCAAATCGGCTCAAAAGTTTGCCTTAGTACTGTCCTGTGACCGTTTTTTTCTTCTCAAGATAGTCAATAAAAATCACACCTTGCCAGAAAACAATGCCAGAAAACAATAACCATCACCTTTCTGGCCGACGGGACCATCTTCGCCTTCTTCGGAGCAGGTTGACTGGGTAAGGTCCACTGTTGCGATTGTTCAATAAAATTATTGAACAATAAAAGATTGATGCAATAAAATTAGATAATAAGAATAAAGAAGATAATTAGAAATAATAGAAATAAAATAGTTAATAAGAATAAATAATAGAAGATAATTAGAAATAATAGAAATAATTTAGTTAATAATAGATAATAGAAGATAAGAGGAAATAATAGACGATATAGAGATAATAGAAATAAATTAAGATAATAATATATACAACTATAATAGATAATAGAATAAGATAGTTAATCATAAATAATAGAAGATAATAGTATATAGAATAACATAGATAATAAGAGGAAGAACAAAGAGAACAAAGAAAATGCTTTCCAGCTATAAATTATATCTTTGATACAAACTTGCACATGAACTTGAAGTAAAATTATTATTGTTTTCTATTTCTGTCATGGTATACGAAATATTGTTATAAAAGAAAAGGAAAGAAATAAGTTAAGTTACTCAAAAATTGGAACGAAAGGAATTGATTTAATCTGTGTTCTTGAAATGATTCAACGTTCCAACTTTTAAAAAAATTTAAGTACATTAATACATATAGCTATTTTCTCACATAATTTGAATTATCGTTCTCAATTAAATTTTTTCTTGTAGACTTTAAATTTTTTATATGATTAATAAATAATAAAAAAAATCTTTCGATTTCTTATTGAGTGTTGGTGCAAATTATTAAATTTGTACCACTACCGAATAACTGTATACGATTGTTAATTTATAAGTAAAATTGAGTTTACAATTATACTGGATTTACTGCCAGTATAATCCTTTGAAAATTGTTTTGCGATATTTGAAATTGTAAATACTGCCAAAGTACATTACACGTTCAATTTTAAGAAACGGATTGCAAAGGGAGATCTTAAATGGAAAAAATAGTTTAATTCAAAATTTAAATTTAATTTTCCAACGGAGATATTTATTGTACTCCTAAATTTAGGAAACGTTCTAAAAAGATCCAACTAAATACAGGAATGTTCTAGTTAAATCGATTAAAGATTGCACTCATTGATTATTTTCCCTAAAGGCGTAAATACGTATCAATAGTATAAACATGGAATTTAGATTTAATTTTTTTCTGTTTGACCTAATGCAATATAATTTCAGACCTTATTATTAAAAAAAAAAGAAAAAACTTAGTCTTAATAAACGCCTTAAATAGTTTGCCTATGTAAGCGAGAAAATTAATTTTTTTTATGCATTCTGGACATTGTTTATAAAAAGCACAAGTGATAATTGATTCTTTTTGTAAACCCGTATTCGGCACGTCACGACCGCGGTCGGCCGTCGTCGGCCGCCGCCGAACTTCCTCCCCCCCTTATCCCATCCTTCTTCCCTGCGAGCAGCGAGACGCGCGGGACTCCGCTGCCGGCCACCGAGCGAGCAGGTCATCGAAAAGGGGGCGAGAGACAGAGGACGAAAGGTGGCGAGAGTTGTGGAGGACGAAGAGAGAAGCGATACGAAGAAAAGGGCAGCGGAGGAAATTGAGAAAGGAACGGAGAAAGTGGGTTTGTAGGGGTGGCTGTTTGAAGTAAGGAGAGAGGCAGCGAGACGGAGAGCGAGGTCGGACGCAGTACGGGTATCGAGAGTGCGGAAGGGTGAGCTGGAGAGAGAGAGAGAGAGAGAGGACGACAGCAGGAGGGCCCAAGAGGACAGCAGGGTGGAGAGTCGCGGAGTGGAGAGAGGAAGAGTTTGAAGAAAGACAGAAAAGGAAAGGAAGAAGAATCGAGTAAAGGAGCCTCATGACTGCTGAGGATTTCTGACCATCGCAGCGTGAGTAACTCCTACGGCGAGAGCGAGCCCGACCACCAGCGGGGTGCCGCGTGTAGGCGGCGAGCGGAGCCCCTTTCCTCTTTTCTTTTGTCCTTTTCCCTCCTCCGTGATTCCCTCCAGATTCGGCGAGCGCGTCGGGGCGCGGGTGCGCCACTCGGTTTTCTAAATTTAGTTACATAATGATGAATAAAAGAAATTTTTTGTACGGTGATTTGTATTTGGCATATCGCGAGTAGTTCTTTCCCGAAATTCCTTCCTTTCCTCTTTTCAGGCTGGCGGGACTCCCTCTGAGGATTGAGGTAAGAGTGTGAAGTGTACAATTTTTTTTGTGTGTGCGTGAATCATCGGAAATCTAATTTAAATTTAAATTTTCTGGTATCGCAATCGTCTCATCACAATATATATATATATATATATATATATATATATATATATATATTATATGTATATATGTAGTAGTAATAACAATGTTTAAAATAATACCACTTGCTTGAATTATTCTTCCTCTTTTTTTAAATAACGATTTAACAAAATGATAAAAGTTATATATATATATATATATATATATATATATATATATATATAGAATTTAACACTTCAGCTTATACAATGCGATAGATATGAGTTCAGTACACAGAAGGTGAATTATTGCCCGTTTCCACAAATTAGCGGATGAGCGGAGCAAATTACTCGTCTAAATTCGATCTCCGTGTGCTTTTGTGTACTTTTAAATAATTAGATGCATACATAATTTGAGACAGTGATCGAGAGAGTATTTTAACGTGCAAATAAAAAGTATAAAAATAGCAAAAAAATGCAATAATAGACGGCGAGTTCTTAGTTGTCAAAGATGACAGATGAAGATAGCTATCAAAGAGAGAAAAAGAGATAGAGAGATAGGTAGATGAAGTATTATTATTATTAATATTTCTGCTATTGGCGTCATTGTCATTACGAAGGCTACGGAAAAAAGATTGCTCCGACATTTGATCAGTTATAAGATATTTGAAGAGAATAATTTTGAGAAGAAAGAGATGGGACATTTTCAATAGCAGTAAGAAGAGAGTTCGAGAAAAAATATTGACTAGTTATCTGCTTAGTATATAGCGAAATAGCTAATCAAACTACATATTCTGGCAAAGGTTCAGTCTGAATATAGGCTGAGAAAAATTTAATAAGGTACTCAGGTCGACTCATGCAAATAATTTATAGAATCGGGAGCCCAATAGGTAATTTCGACAAACTTTCGCACGTAGCCAGCGGTGCTTGTTTGTAGTTGCTGAGATGTGATCGCATTTTTTAGGCAAAGTTAAAACACATTTTGAAGTCAGAATATAAGAGAATGATGGCCATTTTACAATATTTAAATGGATATTGCAAAAAGATCTGCAGCTCATCGGTGTATAAAATATAGCGAAACGGATTATAGATACCTATATCATTAATATAGATCAAGAATATGAGAATCCTACGAAAGGGCCTTGAAGAACGTCAAGGCTTCTACTAGTGAGTTAGTACCGCTACCTTTTAGACTAAGAATGCATTATCTTATCCTAGAAAGATAAGATTCAAAAGACTGAAGGATATTAGAAGATCAACCCATTTTCGATATTGTATTAAGGATTTTTGTATGAGTGACTATGTCGAAGGCTTTAAAGAAGTTAAATTCTAGCATGATGGTAAGAAAACGTTTACATATACTTTTACGAATTGAATATGTTTTAAGATCTATACCAAGGCAGTCTCAGTACTGTAATTTAAGTAAAGCTCGGGTTGCATTTTATCGTGGATGCTACTATCGGTAATGACTTAATTAAGTTATTGATGAATTATTCTTTACAAAATTTGGGATAAATATTTTCGAATAGATATATTGAAAGCCACTAGGGTGCTTAGAAGTTTTTAGTTGGTATATAAATGTTAATTATTGGTAAGCAACTAATATAAATGCTTATGACGATCCACTTACATCTTTTACTGCAGAGTCGAAGACATTTGTTAGTTCTAAGAATGATATGAATTATAATGGTGGAGAAACAATACACGGAGGGAGGCTATCGAAAAAATAAAGAGGCTAAACAGAAAAGGAATTCAGCGTAAGATAATTTGGTTTTGTTCATACAGCAGTGACCTTCAAGTCAAAATCTTTTTTCATAGACCAGCAGGATCTTTCACCTTTCATAACCACTTATACTAATGCGACTGATGCCCTTTTTTATGAGCATCCAAGTATTATCTCTATTTCATATGAACTTTAGAACATTGGTAGTTATGGTAAGAAAAGTTCTATTTACGAAGTTGTGTCTTAATTTGTTTTGAACATCATGCGTATTTTGTAATGATATTATATAAGCCATTACGGAGGTAGCAGTAAACATGGTTTAGTGCCGGTTTATAATTACAACCTTCAGAGGCAGTGCGATTAGTCACCGGATTCCTCCTTCAGCCGAAATACGAATATAATAAGTTGAAATAGAGCCTTTTGAAAAAATGGTACGAGAATTTCCTAATACTTTAGTAATGACTGAAATTGCTATGAGATCGATAAGAGACATTGCTATGAGATCGTATCCATCAATGAATGGATTATCAGATTTCCAGGATGATAGATTTTGTTGGAATCAACTATGCAACAAATAAAATCATGTATCTGGGGAACCTATATGACGAGTAAAATTAAGGGAGATGGGCAAAAGATAGTCTCATGGAAATATACTTTGAGAAATCACCCATGATAACTTTTCTGGACTAGGTATTCATCTTTGTGAACAATTATTTTACCAAATCTGTACCTTGTATGAAAGGTGAATTTAAGTATACTATAAAACAAGAGTAAAGATAGAGACAGGTTCCTAAATAGTAGAAGAATTATAAGAATGTTAAGGTGAAATTTGTTATCGCAGTATAGCGCAACACTTTGATCATTTCGGTTTCTACTATTTCCAAGTAGCATATATGATATTCGAGAAATATAATACATCCTGATTTTAGGACACTACTTTTGTCTCTGTGATAGTAAAGATATGCTACAGTGCGTGTAAAGAAAGGGGATAATGAACTAGTTCAATATGAGCTATAATGAAATTTGCATTAAAACGACAGACTTTAAGATCTGAGGTTCAAAACGTATTAAGTCTAATGAATTTTGAAAATCAATATTGGAATTAATATAAAGATGTTGCTTTTTTCCATCGAATAGATAAATATATATGAGACCTTACTGAATAAAGACCAAAAAACTATTATCTGTACAAATTATTTTATGCGCTGTCGTAAGAGGTTTAGAAGTAGAGAAAGGGAAAAACATATTTAGGTTATAAAACTATTTTTATCCATAAGGTAAGAGAAATGGGGCCAAGGATTATAGAGTTAATATTAATAGAATGCGAGAGAGAAAGAGAGAGACAGGGAGAAAAGGAGAAAGGGAGGGAGATAGCGAGAGAGAAAGAGAGTAAAGGAGAATAAATAGAGAGCGAACTCACACATAGACTCTCACATTGCCGTATCATCGCGTGAACATCCACTAACAGTCATGCTTACCAACGCCAATAGATTCATGCATTTTAATGTGAATTGACAAAAAATTCTAATCGGTTAATCTTTGTCTTTCGAAGGTATAATGACACAAATTTGCAAAATAAGTAGTTGTTATTATTTTTGGTCAAGTAAGGGTATTTTCGAAGTACTTTATTGCGTAGTATTTGAATAAGAAATCGAAATTTGTCCAAAATTTAGGATTTTTAAATATCTTAAGCTGAAGAGGCAGAAGACCATATTTTTGTATATTTAAGATCCCATAACATCTTGAAAAAATACTTTTTTCTAAGAATGGAGACAAACATTTGAAGGGTTTTCTCCTATCCCTTAAAATCAATTTTTAAGATTTGAGATATATTTTTTTCATCAAAATATCGGTTATTGAAATCAAGTATTTCAACCATATCGAAATAGCAAATTTTCTAGATTTGCAAACATGATATATGGAATGATGTAGCCTTTGATCCTAGACCCTAACTTTCTTAACCCTTATTGAGTTAGTATCATAATCTCGCACATGCAATAGAATCATTTAATAAACCGTTTTCCTTTTTTGTAACATCCTTCACGATAAATTTTATTAACCAGTTCCTTAACACCATTTTCTTGGCTATCTTCCCAAAAATGATTTAACTACGAGGTGTTTTCATCAGTTCTTTTTACGACTCTTCTTTTGGTACATTGTTTGGGTATATTTATATTAAAAGCTAATTTAATTAGGAAGTAATAGCTGAAATAGCGGTTCTATTTGTCACGTACACTTCAGCAGATCATATGTCGACATCTCGGACTTCGATAGATTTTATGTTAGCTGCTAATAATGATTCTCAAATAGCAAAAAATTTTATTTGATTGTGATTTTTTGTGAAGTTTACTTGATCTAATTCATAGTTTCGACTGTATCTTGCTTTCAGAAGTGCAGTGGTGCTCCGCTTGTACAGTAGTCGATAGAAACGACTTTCCCGGTTAATTTTTGCCGCATCGATCTAGCACAGAGCTTTTCCATGCTCAGAGTGATCATTCATAGTACGAGGCTCATGACCACGGCCGTAATGTGTATGTTCGGCTAGCCCGAACTCCGCCTAAATATCGACGGTTATACGCGGTATCTGCAGCGGATTGACAGAGAAAAACATCATGGTGAAATAAAAGAAAAAAATAGATGTATTAAAAGAAACGTGCAAATCATAAAATTATACAGTTATTACGCCATAAGCTAGGGCCTTCGCACCGATGGTATGAGCGCCGGTGAGTAGAGAAGGCGAGAGAGAAAGAGAGGAAGAGGGAGAGAGAGAGAGAGGGGGGGAGAGAACACGAGGTGTCACTTATAGTAGTTTGAAAGAACCGACATGCCTCAATTCGAAATTGGAAAAGTAGGTCGCAATCGGTGGTCTGATGCACAGGCCTAAAGTAAGCTGGCATGAGTGCGGGAGGATTCTGAGCAAATCTATCAGAATCTGTACTCTACGATAACAAAAAAGCGCGAAGACGCAGCAGGTATTAAGTAGAATTCTGCGGAAGTAAATCGCCACAGAATTAGCATTCAAATAAAGTACACAAAAATAATCTCTATCTATGGTAAAGACACAAAGCTAACTCAACAATGACCTCGAAACTAAACGTCAAAGCTAACAGTGGCTGTCACTTGGAATGCGAAGGCCAAAGAAGGCGAGAATGAACAAGCACAAAGTAAAAACCATATTCATTTGCTTCTTCGACAGGAAAGGGGTGATTCGCAAAGAGTTTGTATCACCTAAACAAATCATAAATCAAGTATTCTATCGCAATGTGCTCGAAAAATTACGAAAATGGTTGCTCAGCGTGCGTCCAGAGATCACAAAAATTAGGATTCAGCATCACAATAATTCTCCATGTCCCAGTGCGTTGAGTGTTTCTCAGTTTTTGTAGTTTCAAAGCATCGTAACGTTACCACAACCCGCCTATTTATCGAGCATATTACGATACGACTTTTTCCAATTCGCCCATTTGAAAAATTCGTCAATGTTCGACATTTTGACTCCGTTGAAGACATCGTGTTGAGTGTGTTGAATCTGTGTTGAGGGTACTCGGAGAAGTCCCACAAGAAGTATTCCAGAATTATTACGAAAACTGAAAAACTCGTTGGAAGAAGTGTATAGATGCGGGGGGGCTACTTACAACGGGATCGCAGCGATACACCTTAATTTTTAAATATATTCTACGAGGGTGGATCGATAACTTTCCGGCCTGACCAAGAAAAACAACGTTTTTAAAAAATTTTTTTTATTTCTTAACATAATCTCCTCCAAGGTTGACACATTTCTCATAGCGGTGTTCTAGTCTAGTAATGCCATCTCTATAGACTGATTCGTCAAGCTCTTCAAAATACCCATTTACAGCTTCGATTACTTCTTCATTGTCCGCAAATCTCTTACCACAAGGTCATTTTCTGAGATTAGGAAACAGATAATAGTCTCTTGGGACTAGGTATGGAGAGTAGGGAGGCTGCGGTATCAATTCAAACTTCAGATCGTTGATTTTAGCCATCGCAACGATTGACGTGTGCGCTGGTGCGTTATCGTGATGAAACAAGATTTTTTTCGCCAGATGAGGTCGTTTAATTTTCACTTCGTGGCTCAAACGTTGCAATAAGTCAGCGTAGTACTGACCAGTGATAGTTTTACCCTTTTCAAGGTAATCAAGATATATAATACCTCTTGCATCCCAAAAAAACAGTAACTATAACCTTGTTCGCCGAAAAAATTGTTTTCGCCTCCTTTGGAGTTGGTTCCCTGGTCCAATCCACTGTTTAGACTGTTGTTTGGTTTCAGGACTGTAGTGGTGGACCCAAGTTTCGTCAACGGTTACGAATCGACGCAAAAATTCGCTTGGATTACGCTTATACAACGCCAAAATGGCGGTAGAAATGTTCTTTAGAATAAATTTTTGGTCAACTGTTAGCAAACACGGCACCCATATTGCACAGAGCTTTTCTATATACAAATGTTAGTGCAAAATATTTTATACACGTTCATATGACGTGATGACTGCACGATTTTCCAGCTTTTTCATTTTTACGAAAAACACAGAGGCGTCTTGTTCAACTTGCTCTTAAACCTAAACTAACATGGCAATCAGACTAAAACTAGAACTACAAGCTATCTAAGGATGGTACTATAGAACAATAACTAAAGGTAGGCCTAGTGGCGCCATCTCTTGGTTAGACTGAAAACTTATCAATCCACCCTCGTAATTTCGAATTTTGCCGAATTACTTAATTGTCTTCCATAGTGGAACAGGAATAGGTGATTATTGATCTTAATAAACTTAAGTAAGTTATAATTTTAGATTTTTTATTTAATGAGGAATAGAAAATCTTGTACAATTTTTGAAAAATATTGTTTGATTTAGTTTGCATTATTTTGCATTATTTAGAGTAAAAACGTTTATAAAATTCTTCAGATTACTCTACAAGTGGAAAAACTAAGATACTAATTAATCGATTTTTCTAAATTAGGAAAAAACAATTCAAAAAGTTTGATCTTACGAATTGTCTGCTGCACGCAATCTAGTGTCTTTCATGAATATTAATATTTACACATAACTTTTCCTTCCAGATACCATGTTTCACTTCTCGTGTATATATATATATATATATATATATATATATTTATCTATATATATACGAGGTGTGTTAAAAAAGTAACGAGAATTTTTAAATTTCTCGGGTTTGGAGAGTCCGCCTGTATAAACATTTTTTTTTATTATGTTGTTACGCATGCTACTGAAGTACGATAACATTTTTGGCAATATTCATTGCTTACTTTTTAAGTGGCAGCCGCTAATGTTAGACGTGTTTGTTGAGCTGGACGATTTTCGTTTGTGAAAAAAATGGAGCAACGAATTTGTATTCAATTTTGCGTAAAAAATGAAATAAAGTGTAGTGACGTTTGTAAAATGTTAACAAAGGCATATGGTGAGCCTGCTATGAGTAAAGCAAGCATTTACGAGTGCTATAAGCATTTCCAAGATGGCCGCGAAAACATTGAAGATGACAAACGACCCCGTCGCCCAAGCACTTCGACAGCCGATGAAAACGTGAAAAAAGTGAAAGAAATGGTTACGAACGATCGCCGAACGACAATCAGATGATGTTGGCATAACAGATGGCTCATGCCATGGAATTCTTTCAGATGTTTCGGATATGAAACGTGTGGCAGCAAATTTTGTTCCAAAATTGTTGAATTTTGAACAAAAACATCGGCGCATAGAAGTTGCTCAGGAGTCACTAAGTGAAGTTCATAACGATGTAGAACTAGTAAAACGTGTTATAACAGTTCACGAAACATGGGTTTACGGATATGATGTTGAAACTAATGCTCAATCGTCCCAAAGGAGGCATTCTGTATCGCCAAGACCGAAAAAGGCTCGACAAACGAAAATTGCCAAGCTCAAAAAACACGCTAACGTTAGCGGCTGCCACTTAAAAAGTAAGTAATGAATATTGCTGAAAATTTTATCGTGCTTTAGGGGCATGCGTACCAACATAATAAAAAATTTTTATACAGGCGGACTTTTCAAACCCGCGAAAGTTAAAAATTCTAGTTAAGTTTTGAACACACCTCGTATATGTTACACAGAAACAGATTAATTAAAAAAAATCCTAAAAGTATATATCGAATATAAAATATCTATTCTGAGCTTATAAAATGTTAATGTAAATTAGTAATCATATCGCAGTATTAAAAATCATTTTTCTTATTTATCACTTGGCATCCGTAAATTTTAGTTCCGTCACGAAAATGTGCAGTAAATAAAGTATATGTATTAGTAAAAGTAGAAAAATTATACAATAAAAATTAGTACAATCTACAATATTTATTTGAAATATTCTGTTAAAAATACAAGATTCAAATCCTTCATGGTTTTCGGGATGGAATTGTTCGTTGCCGCAAGTTTTTTGTGCTATTTCTAATAAACGACTGAGTACATATCTGTATTATTATTTTAAAAATTTTATTCACATAATAATAATCAATAAAATTATTTAAAAATCATTTGTTTACGCATTCGTTCAAAAAAATACAATTGTAATGCCCGAAACCAATTGATAGAGGAAGGTAAAAGACAGCATAACATTGAAGCTTACAGGATTAACAATTATTTTTGCCATTAAATCAGACGAAAGTTTAGTATCTAAAGCTTTAGACTGCAAAATGCCGACGGGGTTAATTCCTTACCTTAATAACCAGACGCCAGATGCCTTCTCCTTCGGGGTCTAAACCCCTTTACCTTGTGAGTCCCATCCGGTATTCTTTCTAAAGACCTCGGCCAGCTATACAGGTATGAGGAGGGTTCCAGGGTGTATAACCAAAGAATACGCTGTTTACAAAGTTAACAATGTTTATTACTATCTAGTCGACAACCTACAAATTCGGTAGCCTGTGCGTCAGATAGCCTATAATTCCGGTAGCCTATACATCAGGTAGCTTATACATCAGATAGCCTATACATTAGGTAGCCTATACATCAGGTAGCCTATACATCAAGTAGCCCTCTAATAATACCAGTTATCATGCCTCGCCGTCAGGCTCAAGCCTCGCGCACCGTTCGTTCTCGCCTCCTGATTCTGCGCCCTTAAAATGTATTTAAAACTAATAAAAAAGACGTGAAGATGGGAGTCCCAGTTGGCGGTATCCGGGACACCCACTCACGATCGGGGCATCGCGTCCAAACCGCCGATCAACCGGGCCACATCAACGCCTAGCGCTAGGAAACTGCCCGGATAGCGCCCCGGTCCAGCCTTACGGGATTCGCCCGTCACACCTCCTCATATCGTCCAGACCAGATGACGCCCGATTCCTTGCCCCCTTCCGAACTTACTCGCTATTGTAACCTTAAATCTATGATCTTGACTCGCTGGCCCGGAAGCACGAAGCACGATGAATCTTCCGTAAATATTTCCTTCCGCGTCTACAACAAAATGGCGGACACACCGCGCCGTTCGCTCCTCTCGTCTCTTATCGCCCTTTACGGGATTCCGTTAACCGAACCAGTCGAATCACGATAGCCTATTTACGGTAGCCGCTGCCGTTCTCTTTCAGGGGAACCGGGCAAGAGCCAGGTTATCGGTAGCCGCGATACAGTTAGTCGTTCCCGTTCTCTTTCAGGAGAATGGAACGAAAGCCTCATGACCGACTCGAAATCTCTTGGACGAATATAACTGCCCCGAGTTAGTTACCAAAAATGAGACCATGTAACCCGATATCACTGTCTATCCTAAAATATACGTGATTTAACCGTCATAGAACGTGATTCTGCGCCGATTTCCGGCACTTATCCGGTCGACAAGCCTAATTAATAAACATCGGATTGAAGGATAGTACCTCTTAAATATTCTTATTTATGTACGGAGCATGACGATAAATACGAACGGTGTTTATTAATAACCTTACGTGCCCTGCACATCACCTATTAACGCCTAAGTTATTAAAACGGCAGTCGCCATACTCAGCCTTTTTTTATACGAAGTTTGGCCCATAGCAGGGGAGGTTCTCTTTTCGAACGCCTCGCATTGGTAGGCGATTGAGCGCAGAAGGAACGAGCTCACGTGCACTCATGAACCTCACGTCTTTTCGGCGGCTCGTAATCTCCCACTACGCCAACCCTCTCCTGCCTAAAGGTATCTAGGCCGCAACGGCGACGAATCGACCGCGCATGACCTACGATATCACCGTCTTTCGGTGTGACATCTTCATCTATGAGGTCGGCGCCACTTGCTTGTCGTGTATGTTTTGCCACGTTGCAAATATATATATATATATATATATATATATATATATATATATTAGTGTTGGATATATATATATATATATATATATATATATATTAGTGTTGGATTGATAATAAGTTGAATAAATAAAGAATACATATAATTAACTAGGGAGTCTTTATGAACACGTTTGTACTGATCAAACATACAATACGACCTGGCGCGTCGCGAGGCGGCGTAGAGCAGAGGAGCGCCGTGCTCTTCATATACATTCTTACATACGGTGCTAAGGTCCCTTAATTCCTACACATTCTCTCGTTAGACGCATAGACGCATAAGAGGTCTATGCTTATATATCTAATTGGTTCAGTAATTATATTCTCAGATCAGACATACATTAGTTTAAGCACATTTGATAGAGTAGTTCAAGTATATATCTATAAAGTATGCGATTTTTTTTCGATTTGGATGTCGATTTCTTCTATTTGGTCTAATCAAATGTATGGAGTTGTGTATAGCGATTAGCTCCTGTCACGTATTACTCCTCGCCATATATTCCGCTTGGAATGCGGATAAGGCTACATTTGGTTGTTTTTGAGTCTTCCAGCCAATTGTGTCCCTATACAAGTTTATAACACAGTCACGAGTAGTCGACGAGCTCCTACAGTCGGATAGACTAGCGTCCGAATACATGGTAAGCCAGATTTCTGTTCCTTTGAATTCTAGTCTTAACTCTTTCGGTCCCGCTAAATATTAAAAGACCCTCTTTACCATTCGCTATTCGAAACTTGTGGGTCTTACTTGGTGTCTACTGAGAACATTTACCGCGTAAGAAATATCCGGTCTAGTTGAATTCGCTAGGTAGAGTCGCAAGCCGAATATTTTAACATTGAATTTTCTGCTCAAATTCTGTATTGTCCTAGCTATTTCTTCGTCGACATTATTAAAATATCTTCTACATATAGCAGTATTACTGGAATCGAACTTACGTTTGTATTCACAAACAGACACGGATCTAACTCGCTGTTTACGAAACCGTATTTATTTGCGATTTCGGTGAATTTAATATTTCACCATTTCAGGCTAACTTTAAGACCGTATAAAGAACGGTTTAGTTTAAGTACATTGTTTTGTATACGATTCAAATATTCAGTTAGTCTTTTGAGAAACTGTAGATATATAACATCTTCCATATCTCCGTATAAGAATGCAGTTTCTTTATTTAATTGTTTGATGTTTAAATTGAACTTGTTGGCTATAACTAGAAACGCTCCCAGCAGTGATAGTCTAGAAACAGGTGCGTATGTTACTCGTATATCGTAATCGTTCGTGCCCCTGAACCCTCGGATTACTAGCCTAACTTTTTATGCTATTTTCCCTTTGCCTGTGATTTTTCGTTTAAAGACCCGGCGTGAACCTAAAATATTTGGTTTCGGTTGTTCTCTATACATCCTATCATTCTGAATTTCTATAAAGACATCTTTGTTTATTATTGAATTAATTTTCTGTTGTAAATTTGTGTTCCAGTGTGTTTAACGCTTCCCTGTATGTTTTGTGGGTCTTTGTTGATTTCAGCTAATAACGCGTGATATTTCACGTCTGTTTCCCTATTGCTATTCTTTGTGTCTAGTGAATACGTAACATGACTTTCTAGTCGTTTCGTTTTACAACGTGTTAATCTTGATTCTATTTCTTTATCCGGATCATTGTATTCGGTTTTCAAATCTTTTGTGACCGGCTTGATTTTATTACTTGGATCATAATAATCTTTGTTCGAGGTGTATTCAAAAAGTAACGAGAACTTTTACATTTCGCGGGTTTGGAGAGTTCGCCTGTATAAAAATTGTTTTTATTATATTTGTACGCATGTCCCTGAAGTACGATAAAATTTCCAGCAACATTCAGTACATACTTTTTAAATGCCGCTACCGTTAGAAGTCTTTTTTAAGGTCGGTGATTTTCGTTTGTGGAGCCTTTGCGGTCTTTACGATCCAGAACGCCGCCACTGGAATGATTGAGCCTTTGTTTCAACATCATATCCGTAAACCCATCCTTTGTTACCTTTTATATTAGGTTGTCAAATATCTCCCTTCCGCCATTTTGTCTTAGGAATTTCGTGGTTATGTACAAAGAGCCACAGAACTCGTATCTGGTAATACTATACATCATTTGAAAGGTCTTTACATAACGTACAAAACGACGCAATGCATGATTAGTTCGGATATTACGTTCAAAAGTTATAGACGTGTAAACATTGAGTTCACTAACGCCGAAATTTGCGCTGTTTTAAAGTTTTCCGTCGTCAAAAGCAAATCCGCTAGAGAAACGTTTCATGAGATTAATGGTGTTTTGGGGGATGGCACGCTATCACTTCGATCCGCAGAGGAATGGTTTCGACGATTCAGAATTGGTGAAAACGATACTATGCATGAGACAGCCGGCGAAGGACAATCATGAAAAGCATGGAATTTATCAACTTAGACCGGTATGTGGGATCTCGTGACATCGCCCAGGAGATAAGAGTTAGTCACCAAACCATTCTAAACCATCTGCAGAAGGCTGGATATTAAAAAATCTTGATGCTTTGTGCCGCATGATTTGACGTAAAAAAATCTGGACCGAATCAACACCTGCGATGTGCTGCTGAAACGAAACGAATTCGACCCATTTTTGAAGCGGATGGTGACTGGTGACGAAAAATAGATCACATATGACAATATCAAGCGAAAACGGTCGTGGTCCAAGGCTGATGGACCATCCCAAACAGTGGCCAAGCCGGAATTTTCGACCAGGAAGGTTTTGTTGTGTGTTTAGTGGGATTAGAAGGGAATCATCCATTATGAGCTGCTCCCATATGGCCAGACGCTTAATTCTACCATGTACTATGAACAACTGGACCGCTTGAAGCAGGCTATCGACCAGAAGCGTCGACAATTGGCCAACAGGAAGGAAGTAGTGTTCCACGATGAGAACGCCAGACCACACACTTCCTTGATGACTCGTCAGAAGCTGCGGGAGTTCGGATGGGAAGTTTGATCGCATCGACCATATAGCCCGGACTTAGCACCAAGCGATTACTACCTGTTTCTGTCCATGTCGAACGCTCTTGGTGGTGTAAAGTTGGACTCAGAAGAGGCTTCTGAAAAATGGTTGTCCGAGCTCTTCGCAAATAAGGAGATGGGTTTCTACGAGAGGGGTATTATGAATTAATATATTCGATTTTTTAATTTTGTTACATTACTTAATTGTCTGACCTCGTCTGTGCGCGCGCGCGCGTGTGTGTGTATAAGTAATGAAGCACAGGAATATATGCATTGACTTTTCTTATTTTTTTGATTTTAATTATTTTAGGTATTAAAAAAATAATTTAAAATAATTTACTATACGGGAGCAACATTTGATGTTGAGAGTATATAAACAATATATAACGGACCAAACATTAAATCTTTTTTTAATAACTTTTTTAAAGTAATGTTTAATAAATTTTGTCATTGTTTTCAGACATTTATTGATATTTATTGATCAATTATGGACGGTCGAGAGAAGAAGTGAAAACTTCGGTAAAATCATGTCAATTTACATAGCAGGAGATTACTTTCCATTTGGCCGCAAGACGGGGACACTCATAAGAGTTACGGCGTTCGCAGCGCTACGATGAACTACTAAAATGGAAACAAATTTACTTTTTCAGTTTTTGTCGTCCATTAGCATTATTTAGAGAGAAAAAACATTTTTAAAAATTCTTCAGATTATTCTACCAGTGGGAAAACAGAGATATGAATTAATCTATTTTTCTAAATTAGGAAAAAACAGTTCAGAATGTATTGTCTTACGAATCGTTTGCTGCACGCAGTCTAATGTGTTTCAGTTCTTACGAAGAAAACATTTATTGTGAATTGTATGTACTTGTTGAGCATCTAATTCGAGTTTTCCCACTTGTAGAATAAAATAATGAACCAAATAAAATTTGTTCTATCGCTCTACATGCCCTATATTTTGAGAAAACAAAAAGTAAATTGCTTTCACAACGTAACGATAAATCCAATAAATAACTATAGTTGTCGGCAAAACAGACAGAAATATAGTTGCTGTGTTTTGAAAGAGATGGAGCAGAAAACCACGCTCAATATCGTACGAATTCAATCAAGTAAGGGGGCCCTGTGCTTTAAATTTTTACTATTATTTTAACTATTTTATGTATATAAAGGATTAAAAACTGTTATGAATAAATATATGTATGTATACTCATTTACTTTATATGTTTTAGTATAAGTTTTAGAAAAAAAAACTATATTATTCTACATTTTCAGACGATCACAGATGTATACTACATCTATTAGCGCTCGATGTTTTGGATGAAAGTGCGTTCGTATCGTGGTTTCTTATTACAGGATCGAATTTCATTGCCTTGCTCTGTCGCGAGTAGTTGCAAATAAAATGTAGCTGAAAGATCAAGCATACGTTACCAGTACGGGCATACGGCATTTTCGTCATTTTTAGTAAATTTTCTGATAATAAATATTAATATTCATAGAGTAACTTTTGAACTTATACATATTACTAATATATATATATATATATATATATATATATATATATATATACACGATAGTGGTTCAATAAGTACCGGTGTTCGAAGACGGAGAACGTTCCTTCGGGAAGCTGGTGTTACTATCGTGTACTGACACCTATCAAACGACGTCAAAACAAATGTTAGACTAATAGATTAATATTTTACATGATAATTTGGCTATGAATAAATTGCCGGCCCGTTGGGTGCCGCGATCGCTCACGGTAGACAACAAGCGGAAGCGGCTGTTAACTTCGAAGCAGTGTTTGGAACAATTTGTGCGAGATCGGAAGGATTTATGCGTCGAGTTGTCACCGTTGATGAAATCCGGATTCATCATTACACAACAGACACTAAGCAACAATCAAAACAATAGATTTCTCGCGGTGACTCTGCTCCAAAGAAGGCGAAGACGGTCCCATCGACCGGAAAGGTCATTGCAACGACTTTTTGGGATGTAAAGGGCATTATCCAGATGGACTTTTTATAAAAAAACACTGGACAATACTACAGTGAATTATTGGACGGCGTCGACAAAAAATTGAAGGAGACATGGGCGCATTTGGTGAAAAAAGGTAGTGTCTCATGAACATAACGCACTAGCATATTCGTCTGGACTTGTCGGCACCAAACTGCTTGAATTGCGTTATCAATAGCTGCCGCACCCCCTTTCTTCGATCTAGCTCCATGTGACTTCTTCTTGTTCCCTAACATGAAGAAATGGCTCGCGGGAAAAAAAGTTTGCTCAAACGATAAAGTCATCGTCGAGACAGAGGCTTATTTTGAAAAATTAGAAAAATCCTTTTTTTGGAGAGGTTAAAAAATGGTCAGAACGTTGGGTGAAGTGTATCTTTCTAAAAGGGGACTATGTTAAAAAAAAAAAATATTTTTTTAAAAAATGGTGTTTTCATTTTTAACAAAGGTACTATTGAAGCACTTTTGTATATATATATATATATATATATATATATATATATATCACTATTTACTTACTGGCTCTGTTTCATATTATGACTATTTCATTTATTATTATATTTACTTGTATAGAACAAATGATACCTCCTAAACTACTATATTATTTGCTTGAAACAATTCTGATAACATTTGTCAATATATTTATAATACATAAAATGCTCGCACAGAATTTACTTGACTTTTATGTTCCCTTTCGCTCGGTGTATAGTGTATACATATATGTAGTAATTATACTGCAATAGAATTTTTGAACATTAGTATAGTTATTTGTAAATTTTAAGCCATTTTTCTATATTATTCATATTAATTACATACCTATCTACGTCATTTTGATCATCAATTTCTAATGTCACAATCAATAAATTATATTTTGTTAATAACGCAATACAAATATTTTGATTCAGTGTAAGATTTACTGCGATAAATCTAAATCATCAATTGCCTGTTCTGGAAAGGTTAAAGTCTTTCAATGAAATTATATTGAATTTCAATAAATGTTCAATGTTTCAACAATTTTATGAACTAAATTTTGTTATATATGAATTAGCGTCTATTTTCGTTAATTTTCGGACTGCAGAAGGTTAATTCTCTAAGAAACAACTTACATCCGAATTTGGGATAATTCTTGTCATAGTTATCAGCACGGGTTACAAGACATTGGAAAGCGCCACCGTCGTCACTACGTATATAGATATCCTTGTTCGTATAATCTTTTGGTTTCCTTGTTCCTATTCATTCTTTCATCTATTTTTAAAATTACATAATTTTTTCTTCGTGATCCTCCACAAAACTACAACAATCATACCTTCAATAACCTAAATTCTTAAATTTCTTTCTTAAATTCTTTCCGAATTTAAGTAAATGCCAACGATAATCAAATTAGAAGTTGAATCCAATTAGAATTGAGCTAGTTTGACAATATTTTTTTTCATTCTCTGCTTTCCATATAATTGCTGTAAAAGGCACAAAACTTGCGTCACATATTGATGATAACTTCATTTCGTTTGAGGGTTTTATGATCATAGTAGAAATGGAGGGGGCGTGCACTCTATATTGAAAATAATTTCTAAGTCAACTATCTTTTCTCTTTATCTATTGTTTGGGTATCAATATCAAGTTGATCAGAATAGAGTTTCTGCGAATTAATTCTTAGTGCCTATAACCTCATCTTTGCAGGGGTTCTCTATCGATCTCTTATGGGTAATTTTAATTTAAACCTTTTATAAATACAGAGATCTTTTATATATTTCCTATCATACTACTCCTTATACTTTAACTTCTTATATATTGTTGGATCTTTGTAGCATGGATGCCGACGTAAACTTTTTAGAACCTTAGTAATCTGACAGCTCTTTCACTGTAACCACTCTGCATATATCAGTTGCTACATGCCATAAGAGAAATTCCTCTTACTATAATTTTAATATATTTAAAATTCATGATCTGTGCTGTCACTTAGAATCATGCAACTGGACAGTCATGACAGAGAGATGTGAAATTGAGATTCTTTAAGATGTCTTAATAACCACCTGCAGGAAAGCTTAACACGCTCTGTCTCATTAGTAATTCTATCCTCCCATAAACCATCTTCATTTGATTGGTGCTCCAAAAGCAGAAAGCTCTAAAGAGCTGACCCAAAAGCGCTTTTCTCTATCGTAAATATAGATATTCTAGATTATCGACTAAATCTTGAGACATTTAGAAGAGTAAGAAACATGACTTGGCAGCTAGTTTAATCTTCGAGGCAATATCATTTTCAGCAACGACTATTCACAATTCTAGTCTTAAGACAACTTCAGAAAAAGTTAAGAATATTAGGTCTAACAAAAAGTAAAGTAACGCTCCCTCTCAAACTTCCGATCGACAATCTTAATGATTTGATTGATCAATTTCGATACATCTTCAGAATCAAATCTTTACTTACTTAAATCCTGTCATATCAATCCCCGTTTCTTTCCTCTTTCCTCCTCCGTATTCGCTGCCATTATTTAGCTTTACCGACATCTTCAAATATGATATATATGTCGCCGTCAATCATTCCAAATTCTAAGCCAATGGAACAGAGGGATTCCCAAAATATCTAAAATTCATCATTTTTAACCTTTACAGGGCCGGGTGTTGAGATTTCGAAAACTCCTTTAAAAGTGCCCAAATTCATATCATGTATCACTCATCATCTATGTACAATGGTCCTATCATGGACCAAGCCGATATATCGGCTTTCTGGCTCTGGAGTCATGAAAAATGTTTAGTTTGGTAAAATAAGAATAAAATTGTATTCTCAGGTTTGAAAATATGCTGCGTCCAAATCTGGGGTCTGATCGGTGATAACTGCTCATAATCATGGCCATTCGAGGTCCAACAAGGTCAGTTCAAGGTCAAATGCAGAAATTAATATATATTCGAACAAAAATTATATCTAAAAGTATCCCGAGGTGCTACTTCTGAATCTGATACTTGTTTGATTGTGAATACACTATTATACTCATTCTTCTGGGTATATGACCATCTCAGGGTTCATGTGTTTTGGTTCGTCCTTTTTTTTTAGAAATGTAGAGTTTTAGAAGTTCTTTTCTCCTTCTACTTTATCCAGAGCTAATGACGTGGTCGAAGAGGGTAATGTAGCTCCTTTTTTTATTTTTTTTTTCACTTTTTATATTTTTCTATTTTATAAATACATTTTTTCATTTTTTATACATTTTTCCATTTTTTTATAAGTCTATTTTGCATTTTTCTTACATTGCTCTTCTAAGATCTATATGAATCTATCGATAACATCTAACTTTATGACTTTTTTTATTTTTTATAATTTTTTCTATCTTGATCAAGGTAAGACTTCTTTAGTCTGATAAGTTTCAAAACACGGATCTATACATAGAACAACTTTACAAGTTTTACATTCATAAGTGCTTCGTTGTTTGGTTTTATTCATGAAACATAAACAGCAATTGCTTTCTTTCTTTTTCCCTTGATCAATGTTCTTAGGAAAGTGTTTTCCAGTAAGTCGAGAGTCTTTCGACTGACATGAATGAAGCAAGTCGTCAGAACTTATCTCCAGTAAGCCTCTCACCACTTCTAAACGAAAATCAGGATAAGAAATCTTTTTGTTAGCGGTACATTTTATTTTATGTAATGCATGAGAATTTACCAGTACAAAATCAAATAAGTGAAAAAAAAGTTTTCAATACCATTTAGTAGATGTTCTAATCGTTTCTGTCAATGAAAATTGTCTGTCTATGTTGTCAATCCCTCCCATATTTTTATGGTAGTCCACTATACATATTGGTTTTATAAAGTCATTATTATTACTTCAATGTTTCTTTTCTGTACTTACGTAACCAACCTCATGGACTGTTGTTATCATGTAAACTTCTTTATTCTCCATCCACTTTATTGCTAACCAATAATCGGTATGGACAACTTCAATTTTACCTTGATTCAATTTACTGATAAATTTCGGCATTCCTTTTCTACTTTTCTTCATGCTCCCACACATAACAGTATCTTTATCATGGAAAAAATTGACAAGTTAAGGAGACGAGTACTTTCGAAAATTTTTTTACCAAACCTGTATTTTTCAAGGGTCAATATTGGTTGAATTTTAATCTTCCTTTCCACAGCATCAAACTTTCGTCAATACAAAGGTTTTTCCCAGGATGGAAAGTAGAGGAAAATTTCTGATTTAGAAAATCTATTACAGGTTTAATTTTTCTCAGAGGGTGGTTCTTGTAGGGTGATGCATTGTCCCTATTATTTTCAAAATGCAGAAAATGTAAAATTTGGAGATATCTATTACGGATCATGTATTTTCTGAATATTGGAGTGGATGATAGAGAATCCATACTCCGATAATCTTTGACATTACAATTACGAACATGGCTCATATGATAGTAGAGCAAGAGAGATGGAGAGAATCCATGGAGCCATATTAGAATGGAATGGATCAGGGTTTTGCTTCTGGAAGATATTGGTTTGTTCCAAAATTACTTTAAAAATATTTGAATCCATAAAGAATTCAAAATAAACTAATCGACTATGCTCAGGTATAGAAATAGTTTCATAAAAATTAGTATGACCTACAAAGTTTTTTATGGAAGAAAAATAGACATATCATAATCATCTCTCCCAGAACTGTCTTTTCTGAAGAAGCATTTGATTGTGATTCACCAGTCCTATCGTCAACATACTCCTCTTTTGGTTCTGATTCACCACTACTCCAAACACTCATTATTTTAGCTCGAGGAAAGAAATTTCTGTTGTAGACTGGTGATGGACTCTATCTGTTGTCACGCTGACTACCTCAATTTTGTATGCTTGGAAAGATCAACTCAAAATCAAAAGGTATTCCGTAGGAAAGATAGTAAAAATAAGTATCAAAGTGAAAAACGAGAGAAGATACTCAACTCAAACGATGGAATGAAAAGTACTAAAGTATTGTAATGGTAGAGTCACGGTAGAGTAACGGTTATCAAAAGCTGGTCGCACGCGAATCGTCGAGTCTCGTCTTTACCCCGGACTTATACCGTTGAGACGACCGTTCTTGTATCAGGACGCTCAATGACGATGTTTCGCCATGTAGCGGTCGACAGTGGAATTAGCCTCTTTTCCGCGTTGGCGGTTGCCTGTATGCAGGCGTTCTATAAGTAACTTATGTCACTTATATTATTTCATCTAGAATAAATTTCTAGTTATAATTGTACGATCTAAATTATGATGATATATACATTTCTAGCAATAAATATTTCTGTAATTTTACTGGCAAATTACTTTCACAAGAAAAGATTCAGAAATTTACCTGAATAATTATATTGACAGAAATGCGATTGGTTGAATAAGAAAATTCGGTGTCAAGCGCTCTCAAAATCTAAAAATGAATTTTAAACATTTCCCTGAGTATATTCTCAACCTGACCTTGGAGAAATCTTCATGTCTCTTTTTATTTGAAGTCAAAATGACGTAAAACCCGAACTCAGTGACTCCAACATAAAGATATATCTTTTGCAATGATTCAAACCATATTGCTAGGATTGACCTCAAATGACCTTGACTCTGAAGTGATAAGGTTAAAGCAACTTTAGATACGAACGTAGCGCATCAATTTACTTAAGGATAAAGAGGTATCCTAGCATTATGTTTTTTAGCCGATTATCGGCTTTCCGGCCCTTTAAAGGTTAACAAACTTTTTGACAGTTTACTTCCCATCAGTATAGCATAAATCAATAATTCTCCCTCTTCCAAAGATTATATCTCCTTTTTTTTTTTTTTTTTTTTTTTTTTTTCTAATAACTACGGACAAATCTCAATACTAAGTATATCCAATCAGGATTTCGACTCAGTTATAGTACTGAAACAACCCTTTTATTGCTATTAAAACATCTAAAATCTAAAGTCTTATTACGATCATACTGTTGTTTGATTCTTCTAGAACTTTTGACACTGTCTCTCACCCAGCCCTACTGAACAAACTGTTCACTATTGTTGGTTCTCAGGATATTATTTTTTGACTCAGTTCACATCTTTCTGGTAGAGAATAAAGGACGATCGGACTGAATAGTAAGAAAACCGCATCCATAGGAACTCCTCTTGATGTTCCACAGGGCTCTATTCTTCGACCTCTTCTATTCTCAATTTATACCTACGATATTTACAGCTTTATACCATTCTCTCTTCAATACATTCTATCCACGGATGATGTACAGATACTGCTTGACAATTCGTACAATATCTCCTTGAAGAATGTGAAACAGCTATAGAAAAATTAAATACACAGCCTGACGTTATCTGTTTCTGGTCCTCTCGAAATGTGCTTAAGCTTAACCTCACTAAAGTCAAAATAATAGCTTTTGCATCTCCATATTTCATTAATTTCTTCAACATTAACCAAATGGAAAAAAGCCGTAAATAATTCTATAATCCTATTTGAGGGTTCAGTTGTAAGCCTCCACGTATAGTCAGACTTTTAACTTACTTGGAATAAGCACGTTACTTAACATCTTTACCTTCAACTATCGGAAATCTTCCTATTTTTTCTGCTTTAAACTGGCCTTATTTAATCTCTTTTGGAATCAGCATATCTATATATATAATCCTTTTCATCTCTTTTCCTAATTATATAGCTATACCTCATAGTTTTCACACTAGGTCTTACCCAAATCAGCCAGTCCTTTCCTTCGTATCGTATGTCGTAATAACTTGATTTGTTCAATTGCTTTACTTAAATCATGTTTAATGTATTACTAATTTCTTATTTACAATTTCTAGGAAATCTTGTAATATGTATCTTTAACATTAATTACGTTAAATTTAGATAAATATTTATTGTAAATAGTTAATGATTCCCTATAAGATTAAATCGATACAACAAAGAGAGAGAGAGAGAGAGAGAGAGAGGAGAGAGAGAGAGAGAGAGAGAGAGAGAGAGGATAAATGTCAGATTCGATTAGATCCATATTTATTTCACCATGGGATAATACCCAACAGGTGTAGCAAGAGTATTCACACTGATATTTGATACAAGAATTTAATATTTACTAGGTGTACAGGTACGAACTCAACTTTAAGATACAAATGCCTCGATAGTAAACATTAATTGTTAAAAGTCTTAATTTATTGTTGTTTGGTTCATATGACAACTGTTAAGCATATTTAGTATACATTTCTTTATTTTTGCATCCTCTTAAAAATGTCAAATTTTGTAAGAAAGTGATGATTTTCGCAAAGCATTAATTTTTTGTTTTTATTTGAAGAACAGGGCTGCTAAGTTATGTCGAATATTTCTCGAGACATATGGTAATCATGCTCTATTAGAAGCAAAATATCAATGATGGTTTCAACGGTTGAGAAAAAAAGTTTTGGTGACAAATGAAGAACGTGAAAAACTACTCAAAGGTTTGAAGAAGCCGAATTGTATACGATATTGAATGAAGATGACACTTTGAGTCAAAAAAAAATAATATAAGTGTTGAATGTTGTACAATAAGGAATTTCGGTGTTTGCAAAAGTTATCAGAATGCATCAAAAGTGTCGAAAATCGATCTCACATACATTAAATAATGGGAAGATGGAAAGCTAAAAAAAAATTCTGAAATTTTACTTCAAAGACGCGTCACTGGCGATAAAATTAGATCTATTTCAGGAATTCTAAACGGAATGTATCATGAATATTAAATATTATATTTTCTGGACATCAAGAGCAAACAGAATAACATGTAAAACATTTTTAAAGCTGTCAGAATTACAATAAAAATGGGTCTGAAATTTCGAGGAAATGAATAATTATTGAGCCTTATACAGTAAATTATTACTTAAGGACGTCGGTGAAAGATGTCGGATATGGAAATGGTTCCGACGGATTTTTGTTTGATTGATGGATGTAGGATTGGACATTTAAAAGGAAGAAAATTTGGATATTATATAAAAAAGGGATATAAACTAGGGATACTATATAAAAAACAAAACTACGTTATTGAGTCAGCCATCTAACTTGAAGTCTACGGGCAGTTATATGCTGTTGAAAAGGAATGTAGCCCATAGCAAAACTAAAACAAGCATTTTATAATTCTTATAGTTGGAGGATGCGCATACTATCCAGTTGATTATATTCATCACAAAAATAATAAAATAGAGCGAAAATTCAGCTTTCTTCCAATTTTCGTTTTATGGATTGTGTTAGAATCTGTATAAAAAGTTATATAATATAATGTAAACCTCCTTTGAAACATTATTAACTTGCAACTTTCAGTTGAAACTAGACTGGTCCCAGCCCCGAATAAATTTTGGCAAGGTAGGGGGGCGGCTCGGAAAAGAGAAAGTCTTATCACTTATCATACTATTCTACGGTCCTGATATTTAAAATAATGTGTCGGCAGATCCCCGATTACTATTCTCACCTATAACCTTCCTTATCCTTTTCTATTCCAGACTTCTGATCTGCTGTGGTAATGTGTCTAGTCGGTTCTCTGGCATTCGGTATATATTTATTGAATATCTGCCACCTCTTATAATGTTATACTCTCCTGATACTCTGATCTCACTATACAGTAACAAACTGTAATTAATGTTTTAATGTATCAGAGATGTGATAATGTGCAACGGTACATATATCTACATAAAGCGTCATATATCAGAGGTTAGTTTACTATATATATAAAGCGTCTTAGTCTGAACTTTTACTACAGTTTGGTGCATCTGAACTTATTGCTACACGTGTTTCTGACCATTTTCTATAGTCATGGAAACGACTTCTTAGGTTATAAATAATAGATAGGGTTTGGAAAATTATCGATAAAGAAGTGATAAATAATGTTTTTTTATTGAAAATTGGAAATCTTAATTTAGAAGTCAGTAGTGTAGCGGCCGCGCCATCCCCGCTGTTCTCAATCTCGCCTTCGTAACGCTACCGCGCCACTTGATATATATATATATAATATATATATATAATATATATAATATATATATATATATATATATATATATATATATATATGTTAGAGAAGCTTATAGTGTAATCATATTAGCATTAAGAAAATTATGTAAAAACCCGTCGTATAATGTACCGTTATGTTTTCGGAAAGACGAATTAGCCATAATGCCCCTACCTAACGGTCAAGACCGCGATCTCACTGTATGTAAAGTATGTAGTCCGAATGTATGAAAATGAAGGGAGGAGTGGGGGAAGGCGAGGTGATGAGTTGAATGCAAAAGCGAGAGAGAGCAGATTTAGAGAGTTAACGCGTGTGGGTGTATCTTTGAGTGATTGGGGCGTGGGCGTGAAACTTTAGTATATTTTTTTCATCTTGTAC
Source organism: Sycobia sp. Sy_11 (assembly GCA_018907035.1). Taxonomy (NCBI): domain Eukaryota; kingdom Metazoa; phylum Arthropoda; class Insecta; order Hymenoptera; family Epichrysomallidae; genus Sycobia; species Sycobia sp. Sy_11. Next base: position 859,052 of record JACCIC010000069.1, read on the forward strand.
TTTTATTTTAATTTAAGTGTTTGTGCCAGTGACATTGTTATATAAATAAAAATTAGTAAAACCCAATTTATCCTGTGTCTTGTGTAAGTTATTGGACGCCCATTAATTCCCCGCTAACATATATATATATATATATATATATATATATATATATATATATATATAGAATCCTACTTTATTTTACTATCCTTAATTATTTACATTAAACCTTACGTTCAGCTTAATGAACGCGACTTTTGTTCTTCGGTTGATCTCGTTCGATCGTTGATCTTGTTAATATCTGATTGGTCTTCTTTGATTTCTTCTGTCGCACGTACGATGCGACTCTGGCATCATTGTTGTCTGGGTGGATATTATTAAAAGTGTTAACCATTACTGGTGGGGTTATAACGATTATTTGCTTTTGGAAGAACTCTGCTGGTCCAGGCAAATAGTTTATGGAGGAGCCATTATCTGCTGGTTTCAAATGATTTTAACCAAATTATTTCTCGCTCGCCGACGCTGCGCCATCGCAAGATTTTTACGGTAATAATAATGTTAGTAGATCAATGTGAACGTGTGAGCATTTATTCGATGATCCTGTATTGTGATTTCGATACGTCGTCATTCGTTTTCCTAACTTTCGTGGAGTTTTACTACTCTGACGGAGATTTCGACAAAGGAATTTTCTTGAGCTAGAGAGCCTGCGACGTCTTTTAAGGTCTGCGCTACATTGTGCGCAACTGTAGGGTTAACTTCAGGCTGCTCTGCTTTGGCTTGCACGATGTCCTCTTCTACCGTGTTATTTCCTATGTCCTGATGCATCGTCGTCACCCTTTTAATCGACTAAGCGCTGCTGTCATACTCGCCCTCGCAAGAAAAGGCGGTAGGATTTTTATGCTGCCCAATTCTGATAGTGGCATCGTGAGCAAAGATGAATACGGCCGTCTGGGCGGTATGAAATTAGGAGCCGGAGAGACTGCCAATTCCACGAGAGCCGATATAGTATTTCCTCCTGGAACTGTTTTGGTGGTGGAATAACCAGTCGTCATCATTGGCCCATGGAGTGGCTTCGTGATATCCGCGACAAGAATTGCTTCTACCGGGAATTTAAATGAGTTAAAGCCGTTTCCGTATTGTAACCGGTGCTGCTCTTGGTGGTTGTAGGTGGACTGATGTGTACGCGATAGGGAAGAATGGGGGCTCATCTGGCATAGGCGCCATCGTCATCGGAGGCTATTTTTTCGTGCTTTACATGGTTGGTACAATGATTTTCCCTTGCTTTTGTGTGCTGTGAGCACGTGGTATCTTCGGGCAGGATTACCATCTGCCTATCTTTTGTGTTGTGACCGAGCACATAAAGGCATACCGATCACCGGGACAGAGTCGAACGTCTTCATGTTCAGGTGTACTTACGTACACAATAGGTTCAACCTTCGCCTGGAGCGGTTGCTTCTTGGGGGCATCCCTCCGATGGAATTTTGGGCCTGCCCGATAGGGGAGGTGACTGATGGATCTGATCTGGCGTTTCGACGTATACGGGATGGTGTCTTGTGGATTCAGGTGAACTTTTATCTACTTTCGGGACGCTTCCAGCGGCCCCATCTTATGGGAAGTATCGCTATCTGAAGCGTAGTTACATACTTCCCGTATGGGAAGTATCGTTATAGAACGGTGATTATGTCCCCTAAGTCCTCGTATGCCTTAAATGGATTATAAACCCAATCCGTCTCCTTCGGGATTTTCATCGAAGGGCAACATAGTACCGTGTATGGGGGGATGCTCACGTTTTCGATTGGCCCTGGATGTGAAGACGCTTCTTCTCATTCGGTGGTAGTCTTACACCGTTCCGTACGGGCGCCTTCGTCTTCTTCCTTGTTGGTAGTTTTACGTCGTTCCGGATCGGTGTCTTCGAAATCGGATTCATCGAGAGCGGACACGGTTGTGTCCAGCAGGGACAATGTAAGTGAAGTGTCAATGGCTTTCCCTTTTCCTCGATGATGCCCTATGTTGCGTATTGACCAAACGTAATTAGGTCCAATCGCGTTTGCTTTCCAGCCTTTATATCTTTTAGAGCTTCTGCTAAATTTTTTATTTCGAGGAGATTTTCTGCTTTGGGGATACCATGACGCGTTTACACTAGTGATGCAATTCGTTGGCTTAGGGTACTCACTTACTGGGCAGATTTTCACAGTATCCGTGCGCAGACCGTTTTCTTCTACAATATAACCCAAGTATCTAACTTCCGAGCAGCAAAACTCTGACTTATCTTTATTTATTTGCAGTCCAAGCTCATTGAGGCAAGTGAGCACTGCTGTTAGCTGCTGAGTGTGCTGCTCCAAAGTTTTAGTGGTGACTATGCCGTCGTCCGTGTAGATGAATACGGTCAGCTGTCATTGTGGTCCGAATATAAGATCCGTGCTTCTCTGAAAAGTAGCACCATTGGTCAATCCATATGGTATGCGGATGTATGAATATAATCCCTTTTGCGATACTGTAAAGGCGATAATCTCCTTGCTGCGTTCGTCTAAGAGAATTTGATGGTAGCCTTGACTAACATCTATCTCAGACAAGTACATCGTTTAGATTATCCAATAGAACATCCATATGGAGCAGCGGGTACGCACCTTGCGTATAAATTTATTGACCACCCTGTAGTCAATGCAAAACCAGATTTTTCCGTTCTTTTTCGGAACAATCACTTACCAGTTGCTTCATGAGCTTTCCGATGGTTCGATTATGCCCTCTGATAGCAGCGGCTCGATCTTGTCATGTGCTTGTTTAAGTAGCCGATCTGGTATACAACGTAGTCGTTTCTTTAATTTAAGTCCCTCGACATCTATATGATGTGGCTGAATTCGCGCAGTTGTTGACGATTGCCGATGGACAAGTGCTGACAGAAGAAGTATAAATTCATCAAATATATAATAATAATAGAGTGGTAAATAATTAATAATAATAACAACAGATAGGACTAGGACGACGTTTCCTGCAGCTAACAAACCATTATATCTACAACAATGATAATACTATAATATTAATTATTAATAATAATTATTAATAATAATAGTTAACAATTTTCTTTTTTCCTCATACTTTAAGAATTCTGTTTTTTATAAGCATCTTAGCACCAATTACTTATATGACATATTAATAGTAACTAACTCAACTAATTAGTAAACCATAATAAAACAATAAACCAACCTTAACAAATTAACAATATTCAACGGAGCACACGTATACTAAAAACAAAAAGGATAAATAACAAAAACTATATTAGTGACATCCTGAAGTAAAAATTTCTTTTATTTTTATTATTTAAATAATTAAATGAGTGATAGTAATAATTCTTTTTACATGACGAAAAGTTCACGCAGCAGCTAACCTAAACGGAAAAAGCCGGCCCAACGAAACAACACCGTACTGCCACCACGGCGCCCATCTGATATAATCGATATAATCCCTGGATGGACATTATCATACAAATAAAAATAACAACAACGAAGCTCGAATCGATCTACGGATGGATCCTGAAAAGATCCGCACTGTAAGTGAGTACTTTAAGCCAACGAATTTGAAGCAGCTGAAGGCATTTCTATGGATGATGGGATGGTATGCCCGCTTTATTCAGTCGCTGATGGACATTAAATTACGACTGACAAGCTTACTTAAAAAGAATATCTAATAGCACTGCGGGCGGGCCCAGCAAGAAGCTTTCGACAAGCTCAAATTCTGCTTACATAAGCGCTTGTTCTGCCTGGATCCATGTAAAACAGACCATAGGTTTTGCAGACTGACTGAAGCAACTACGCACTCGGAGCCATATTAATTCAGGATAACAACGGTGAAGAGCATCCTGTAGCTTACGTAAGTAGGACACTGACTAAGGCTAAATCGAATTACACCGTTACGGAAAAAGAGTGCCTAACCGTTTTTTAGGTGGGTGAAAAATTCAGAGGGTATCTGCTAAGTGAAAAGTTTACGGTCTTTAAAGACCATAGGAGTCTCAAATGGCTGCATACGTTCACGAATCCATCGGGCCGCTTAGAAAGGTGGGCAACGACAATACAGTCCGATAAAATGGAAATAGTACACCAAAAAGAAGCATTCCAACAATATACCAGATGCTCCTTCAGGATCTCCTCAACTAGAGGAATCCTCTACCGCAACACTCAAAAATCTTGAGAAAGCGAATGAAGCGAATGAGCGAAATTCAAAACCATCCAAGAGAATCACCCAGACTGGATAGTCAGAGGCGAGTGGGTATATAAATACCGTTTGAATACATTCTCAAACGCTATAGGCGTAAGCCCAGAAGACTGGAAACTAGCAATACCAGCAAATGACCCAGAAAGGGTCTTATACGAATTCCACAACACCTCTATGTCAGGACACTTCGACGTAGAGAAAACGGTACATAAAATAAATAAACAGCCCGGAATAAGAAGAGATATTTATAAGTACAGAAAACACTGTCCAGAGTTCCAGATACATAAAGTACTTCAAGTGCACCTGACAGCCTAATGGCCAAAACAAATGTTGAAGGGCTCTGGACCTCTGTGGCAGCTGACAATAAAGGCCAACATAGAAATCTGTTGATATTCGAGGACTTGTTCACGAAGTACATCGAAATCAGAACACTAAGAAAAGCCACGGGTCAGATGATCGCCAAAGCGCTTAAAGAAGTGGTGATTTTCATGTGGAAATCTAAATTTTTGACTACAGAGAAAGTCACAGAATTTGTTAACCATTTGCTTCAAAACAAATTAGTTAAGCGAGGCATCGTACACCAATTCGTACTGCCATACTACGTACAAGCGAATCCTGTCGAACGGGTCAATCGAACTATTAAAACGATGATTTCCATCTTCATCAAGAACCATCCTAAGGATTGGGTCTTACATCTTCCCGAATTTGTGTTTGCCATAAATACGTCGGTACAAGCAAGTACCCAAGCGTTGCCGACATTCTTAAACTTTTGGAGCAATCCCAGAGAAATGTCGACGTATAGATACAGTCATAACGAACACCACAACTCCAGTTTCTAAGACCAGCAGACTGGCTGGACAAAGTGAAGAGATTGCCATCACTCCATCAACTGGTAAAACTCCATTTATACATGTCCAGCACAAAGCAGGCCAAATACTATTACAGAGGACGACGACTAGAAACTTTCAAGGCTAATGACATGGTCTGTCGACGTAACCATGTTTTATCATCGGGCCCCGACAAATTTTTGGCTAAACTCGCGCCGAAATACTTTGTCCCATGACATATCACCAAAAAAGTTTTTCCAATAGTTTTTGAATTGAAGGGTATAAGTAGCGGGAAAGAAATGGAAGCGCATGTTTCTGATATAAACAGATACCAACTACCTAATGTTACCCCAACTGCTTGCACAAGCTGTACGACTAGCCAGACCGAATAGGGAGAAAGGACTAGGAAGAGACAGAGGATTGCACATCTCTGTATTGGCCGAACAATCACGCAGACCGGGAGGAGGCATGCCTTACTTATAGTTCTCAGTGCCCAAACTTGATTGCGGGTAGATAGGTAATGTATAAAAGGCCAGTTCTTTACCTTTAGTATTAGAACTTAACATTCCGTGGTTTTATTCAATAAGGCAATACTGAATGCCAATTTCCAAGCATATAAGACTTGAAACTTACTTTTGAATGTAAGCGGTACGAACATGCCGCCCATCTCGAACGAATAATTTCGTACGATACACAAAAACAAACGACAAACTTTGTGATTCATGAACATATATTAGTTTGACTGTAATGCTAATAGATTAGTTGGTGTATTGTTATTAATTGGAAGCAAAATTAATTTGTTGATTGATCGCTTGTATTCAGAAGCAGCAGTACACAAGGTGACTAGCTCGGCAATGGATTATTACCAGGATGTAAGAATGTAATACGTCCTAATGGCCATTTTGTTGGAATTAGTAATTTGAAAACTATAAGTAGGCTTAAACCACTTCCTTTTCTGTTGTAACTGACCAAGATTTTCCTTCTGACATCTCTGCCAAAAATTATTTCTCATCAGCTACGTTAACTTCGATTTAGACCAAAGAGTTTGATATTCATCAATTTCAAAAAATGGTAATTCGCCTATAACTCTGTACAAATGTCTTTTGAAAGACCTCACGTTCGATTCCCAAATGCCACGAAACTTAGGGGCTATGGGAGGAATGAAATGCGATTTGACCTGATCTTGGGCCAGAGTAGAAAGAATTATTTGTTCTGATGCAAAGTTTTCGTAAAGAGATGCTGAATTTCAGCTTCACTACCCAAAAAGGTTCTGCCATTGTCACTGTAAATTACTTTACAGAGACCTCGACGAGCAGTAAACCTCTGCAATGCAGTTAAAAATTCTTGTGCCGTAAAATCAGATACTAATTCCAAATAAACTGATTTAACGGCCAAACATACAAAAACGCCTAATATCCTTTAAAGGATTTTTATCCGCTTCCAGAAAATGCCTTAATCCAAAAGAACCTGCAAAATCAACACAAGTGTGTTGAAACGTTCCAGCAGGTCTTGCTCTAATTGCAGGGAATGATCCCAGCAACTGCTCATGAGTGCGAGAATTATATCGAACACAGATGATGCATTGACGAACTACTTAACGAATAATATTTCGAGCATGCATTATTCAATAAGTACTAGATAAATAACTTTGCACAATTGTAGCTGCGATATTTAAAGTATAAAGGTGAGCTTTTTTAATAAGTAAAACGGTAACATAATACGTTTTTGATAATATCACTAGGTGCTTTTAAGATTTAGGTAAGAAAGAGTTGTGCAATCTACCGCCAAAACTGTCTGCTGGATTATATGCAAATACCTGGATTCAGACTTGCTTGTATTTACGCAATGTTGAATTCGAATGTTCTCTATGTCGGCAAGCTGCTGTCTGTAGAGAAGTCACTCCTTCTGTATTCGACCTGAAACAGGCGAATTCCAATCGACACTTTGCATCCATTAACATTGAATTAATATTTATCCACGAATTATAACTGGGGACAAAAACCCACAAGGTCGAAGAGTTTAGATATCTCTGAAAAAAGGAACGCTTTGTGGTTACTGGAGGTGCTAAAGACAGTTTAACTCGAAAATTAAAGGCATCATCTAGGGGACTCCACCATAGACCAAGAGTCGAAACCGTTTTCTTCTCATTTAAGTCTTTAAAGTCGTCTTGAGTGTTTAATAGATATAAATTGTGGTTTGCTGCACACTTGCAGCATAAAACTGCAGCATATAAACTGTGGTTTGCTGCACACTTGCCAACAGACATGCCAGCAGAACTAAGCACTTGATTAAGCTCCTGCTATGCTTGTACGGCTTCAACGTATCTTAAGAATCATCAACGTATTTATTTCTGAGAATAATTGTGGATCCAATTTTATGTGAACGTGCGACCAAATATGATAATTCTTCTCAACAAGTATTTGCCAAAAATGGAGATGATACTGTTCCATATGTAATAACAGTAAGCAAGCGCCAAATTGGAAGACGTAAAACTGGATCAAAACGTTTATACGTTGCTACTTAGTACCAGTAAGATCGACAAACATTTGACGAAAATTTGTAATTATATCACATAAAAATACATATTTAAAAAAAGTCTACCTAACAATAATAACGACGATATCTACCTGTAGCTTTAGACCAGGATATAAAAATTCATTGCATTTCCTGCTTTATCCTTTTGTGATCCATTAAAGATAACCCTTATTTTTTTGCTACCGCCCTCCTTGAATACTGGATGATGACGCAAAAAGGATCCGTCATAAATCTCGCATTCATCTTGCGACGGCCAAAAACATGGCCGCGCAAATTCATTGCGACTATACTACACAAATATACCGCGCACACACGATAGAAATTAAATAATAATAATTTATTTCTTTCCGTAGTATAAACTCGCGATATGATCAAAATTATAAGTTAAATCGATATTAAATATAAAGTCAAAGTGATAGAAGACACGAAAATGTAACAAAACCGAAATTAAATTAATATATTATAACGCGATAAACATACCGAAAGCGGGCAAAGGTCGTGAAGACTACTGTGGAAGGTAGTCGGCGCGACCGCCGAAAACCGAAGCGTAGAGAGAGAACGCAATACATAGTCTCTTTCTCTCTCTACCACTAAGCTTAAATTCGAAAACTACATTAGAGGGGATACACTGCGCGCGGCGAGAGAAAGCCGCGTCAAGTGTATTAGGCCGGCAGCCGCTATCACCCTCTAAAACATACCGCACGCACACTACCGTACTCTCTCGTTGAACGAAACGCGCCAGCAGCAAATACTGCGGTAGGGGAACGCGCAAGCCTTATACTGGCCCGCGCATTCCGGTATATACAGCGGGTGTTTTAAAACGAATTCACCCGCTGTATTTATTTAATATAATTAATTAAAATATTATTCACACCGAATATGTCACCGAATGTCACGGAAACTAGCGTGCGGTTAAATAAATTGTATTATTACAAGATTATATATCTAGTTTTATTTTAAGTATATTAAGTATTTATTTTGTTTATTTTATTATTTTTTTTGTTTTGCCCATCCGCGCTCCTCGCGGAACATACACAGGCAAACACCTTTTTAGCGCGCGCCGCTCATCAGCCTCTTCGGACGAGTACCCTTACTTGAAGACAGATTTGGACTGGAGTTGGGTTGGCGAGCATCCCTCCCGGAAACTTGAATTGATGGAAGAAGTTCCATATGCACAAGGTTAACATATTCTTGCATAAAAGCATGGTAGCGTAACTTTGGCAATTTTGCCTGAACCTATATACTTAGGCTGCTTGCAAAAAGACAGTTTAACTATGAAGGGACCATTAGAATTTCTTGAATACGTAGTTATGAAATGAGACCAACATTTTTGTTCTGCAGGAGACATATGCTTTTGGACTCTCTTCTGACTCCCAGAAGCGACTGATTATCTCAGAAAGCTGATGATTTACTGCCAAATGATGTGCCGTTGTTTCCGTGGTATTATTAGTGTCAGCGTTCCCGATTAAAACCCAGCTAAAAACAGACGACATTGCTACTGGACCAGTATGTGGAGATTGAGTTCGATGTATTTCTGATTAAAGCAGAAAGCCATAAACAGATGAGCTCAGAATGCAATCTACAGTATTTTGTTGTCCAAAGTGTACATCAGCTAAGTGCAGGCCATGGATGTGGTCCCAATGTCCAGAAACAATTTTCTCTCTTGGCAGTAAATTGGAGACACGCTTCAACTGCTAAGGCTGTAAAATTAAGAGGAAATTCTGGATTTATTAGAGATTACAAAAAAAGCTCTACTTCTGCTCGAGTGATTGCATTAGCCATTCTGTTCAAGCCTGATACGGCAATGTTTACTGGTTTAAAGTTGAAAGATAGTAAAGATAGTATTTTAGCCATATTTTCAGATATGAAAGATTTTTTGGCGCATGAATCTAATAAGCCTTGATCCGTAGTATGGGTACTTTCTAATGATTCAAGGACACCTACTGCGATAGCAGTAGCTAAAAACGGTTGAAAAATTCTTCTATCTGAAGCCGAAAAGTGAATCGAAGTTAGGGATCGGCTTTCGTTTCTCGAAGACTGACAGTTGTCTTACTGCCTAATTCTTCAGAATGAAGCTTCGTATGATGTTTGTCACCGCAAACGTAACAGCTAGCTTTTCAGAAATAGTTTTCAACTTTATACTTAGAGCTTAGACAATTGAATTGCAGAGCTTAGATTGTGCTGCATGTTCTTTTTCTCTTGACTGGTACGAGCCCTGCAAACTGCTTACAATAGTTCACAAAATACGCTCCTTGACAAAGGGAACAAGGTGTAGCATTATTTTTTTTGGAATGTAATATGGTGCTTTTTTGTGTAGACGTATTTTTTTTAAATAAACGAGATTTTTTGTCAGCTCTGGTATTATTTTTAATGCGAATTTTCTCGCTCTAGCTATTTTCAGATCTGATAAACTCATCCAAATGAGCGATATATTGTGCGTGTTGAATTAAGCACGGACGAAACAGAAATCCTAAAGCCACACGTATTAGTAATTTGCTCCTGAAATTGAGCGATATACTATACGTTGATAGCAAAAATCCTGATAGCCAAGTCGCATGCGTATAGCATAAATCTATATGTATGAGTATATGTTCCAGCAATTCAGTGATGTACTGTGCCTTGACTTGGCAAAGATCCGGCTCTAAGCACCAAAAAATAGCCGTGCCACTTCGTTGTTTGGAAGTATATAAGACAAGTAAGACTTAAGCAGCTTCCAAGAGCAAGATCGATAAGATAAAACGACTTCTTCAAGTCTATAGCTTCGTACGTGATTGATAAATTTGAGTTATTACTTTGATACATACCCCTATTAGACAAAATGGATATGAAAAAGCAGTATGGAAAGAATAGATAATTTTTACTTCAAATGCGAAATTCCATAAAACCATTATTAATTTTTAAAGCAAAAAAAAATGATAGTATTTTTATAATACTGAATTTTGTATGAGTATAAATCCAGAACAAAAATTAAATAATAATATTATTACTATATGGCTTTATACTATAAATAATATTTCTATATGTCTTTTATTATAAATATTTACATATTTGGTGATTTATATCAAACAATTTTTTAATTTATTGTTATGTTACACATCATTTTTATATTAGATAGACTGTGTAATGTATACATTTTATATAATAAATAGTTATAGATTCAAATATTATATATAATTTCAATGGAAAAATACTATTGGATATTATTAGGAGTGTGAATAAGTCTTTCCCGTTTTTTGTAAGAGATGGCGCCACCAATATTGTGCGAGTATTCAATGGTTACATATGTCATCATCAAAGCTTATTCATATGTCAACAATTCCATACTAACACATTAGTTAAAATTTTTTCGCATCATAAATTTTTGATATCGTGAAAATGTCGAAATTTGAGCCGAGTCGACGTCATTTGCGGGAAGTTTCACTTTATTGGTTCAATTTGAAGAAATCTGCTGCCGAGACGCATCGATTACTTCAGGAGGCTTATGGAGAAGGTTGTGTCGATGATTCAAGTGTTCGCGGATGGTTTCGACGCTTCAAAAGCGGTGATTTCGACGTGGAAGACAAGGAGCGTTCCGGGCGGCCGCAAATCTTTAAAGATCGAGAATTGGCGACTTTGCTTGATGAAGATTCTTGTCAAACGCAAGAAGAACTTGCTGAAGCATTGGGAGTTGACCGAACAACCATTTCCAAGCGTTTGAAAGCCATGGGAATGATCCAAATGCAAGGAAATTGGGTGCCGTACGAACTGAAGCTGAGAGACGTCGAACGGCGTTTTTTCACTTGCGAACAGCTGCTTCAGCGACATAAAAGAAAGGGTTTTCTGCATCGTATCGTGACTGGCGATGAAAAGTGGATACGTTACGATAATCCGAAGCGAAGAAAATCATGGGGACTACTCGGCCATGCATCATCATCGACGGCCAAGCCAAATATTCATGGCGCCAAGCTCATGCTCTGTATATGGTGGGACCAGCTAGGTGTGGTTTACTATGAGCTTCTGAAACCGAATGAAAGGATCACAGGCGAGGTCTATCGACGACAATTGATGCGTTTGAGCCGCGCACTGCGAGAAAAACGGCCACAATACTCCGACAGGCACGACAAAGTTATTTTGCAACATGACAATGCTCGCCCACATGTTGCACCGCCGGTGAAAACATACTTAGAAACGCTCAAATGGGAAGTCCTACCCCACCCGCCGTATAGTCCAGACGTTGCTCCGTCTGATTACCATCTCTTCAGATCGATGACGCATGGCCCGGCTGACCAGCACTTCCATTCCTACGAGGAAGCCAAAAAATGGGTGGATGACTGGATAGAGGCCAAACCGGTCGAATTTTTTCGCAACGGGATTCGTATGTTGCCAGAAAGATGGGAAAAAGTTGTAGCTAGCGATGGCCAATACTTTCAATAATTCATTTGTAACCATTTTTTCACAATAAAGGCTCAAAATTTGAAAAAAACGGGAAAGACTTATTCACATACCTGATAGCACTTGTGCATTAGAAATTATTATCTTTATCAATAGTTATTTTTACTTTCTTTTATATATATATATATATATATATATATATATATATATATAATTAATTTATATATATATATATATATATATATATATATATATTTAATTTTAAAATATATTTTTGCACTGTTAAATTTTTGTTGAGTATTTTATAAATTATATTATAATTTTTTGGAACTCAGATTAAATGTAGTCATTATGAAAAATTCAAAAAGTATACATATATTATCGCCAATAATATCATAATACACTATATAATATAAAAATATATGTTGTAAACTGTCATATATAAAAAAATATTGTATTTAATTAATTATAATCTAGAGCATAATATGCTCTAGATTACACTCGCCGCCATTTTACACGCCTTCTACTTCAACGGATATTCTCGTGCAACGTACGCTGTATCAGCAAAATACAAAATCAAAAAATACAACGGCCTCTCCACAGATACAGGACATAGACGGCCACTCTACAGCCGCTAAATAAAAAAGAACTTGCATCTTGGTCGTGTAGCTCTTTTACAACTACTAGGACATTGCCTCCAGGCAGTGGTAGCATTGCAGCGAAGTGAGCAAAAATTAGCATCTTCACTTCCAATGGAATAAGTCGACTATATTCTCGCCAATACATGTGCTCTGTAAATCGTCATACATTTTATATCGTGTAAGAGTTATCGGTACATCGATATACGCGCACCTATGATGTATTGTATTATTATAAATATGACCACTCTAAATACGAGAAAATCGTCATAACATTTTTATATTGGAATCGTGTCACTCGCCCACGTAAAAATACGTATTCATATTATTTATGTGACTCGGCATGAAAAAAGTGGGTATAGTAAAAAAATTGTTTGATAGCCATTTTTATCGCCGAAATCATTCCTGCTTTGACATTTTAGCACACAAACGTCCATCTTGTATTCGAAGCGTCTTGCCACACCGTAAGTGCTCACCGAATATCTGGTGCGCTTCAGTCATTCATATCTTACACCATTAGCGCCAGCTCTTTCTTCATGTAATTAGCAGCGTCACGCAGTATCAATAAAATACTTTGCGCGTTGAACTCCACACCAACGTATTACGTACAAGTTCGCGCGTTGCTCCCTACGCCAAGGTATTACGCGCACGCATCAACAGGCGGCGAAGTTACCTCAAAATGCTTCGACATACTTAGAAACGCGCACATCCGCATCAAACTGAACAAATGCACCTTCGGAAAGACTGAAATTCTGTTCCTTGGCTATGAAATCTCAGGAAAAGGGACAAAGCCACCGGGTCACTACATTGAAGCTGTTAAAAATCTGACAAAGTCAATGAATATATTGCAGTTGTGACGTTTTCTTGGTCTAGTATCACACATCTCTAAGCACCTCTTAATAATCTGCTCCTATTCTTGTCACAGAAGAAGAAAGCTGTTCCTCTCTACTAGACTTCTTCCGCAGAAGCATTAGGACCGCTCCAACACATCAGGGGCCCCCCACACATTATTTACATAACACTTTTCTTCACCGAATTAAAAAAAATTGTAGCTCGAGTAAAAATAATTAAAAACGATATTAAATTGGTATGAAAAAAAAATAATTCAGTAGTTTTGAAGTATGTATTATATAACTATATTAATCCAATTGAAAGGAATTAAAATTGAATATATTCCAAAACAATTTCAACTTAGATGTTTTAATAATTTAATTTAATTTTTGATATAGTTTAAAACAATCATTTTGAATAATATCGAGAAAAAATCTCGGCTTTTTGATTTTCTAAGTGGCGTCTAAAAAGTATATGTCAACATGTTAATACTGTTTCTGGGTATAATGCCCACATGATTGGTTTTTGTTTTTACGAGTCTTGACGTGCATTAAAAAATTGAGATGTTTGTTGAATGCTAACATTATTTGACTGTGGTAGACCGTTCTGTTCGAATGTAATAGCCTCTTTTATTTTTAGCTATAGTTAACTGTAGTATTGTATAGCGATCTTGTTGTAAAGTAATAAATTTGATTGATAGGGCTAAAAATGAGTCAAGGGATCTAACAACGCAAAGGAGTAACTGATTACAAAAGTGGCTCTGCAAAGCGAAAATTAAATTTAGATAATCAGAAAAAACGATGCAGAAATGATTGCAAGGTCACAACGCTTCTTTGATGTTATTATTGTTGGAGGTCAATAATAAAGTTAAATAAATAAATATTTGACAAACTATATATTTACTCAAATTTAACAAATATCTTCAATTTTGGAAAAGCTATTCAATATGAACAATTAAATAGCTTTATCAAAAGGTCATATATATTTATTTGATTATATCCAACGAGTTGTTAAGAACTAATAAACGTTTCTTCGATTTTATTAAACGAAGCACAAAGATTTAAATATTAAATTTAAATAAATGAATCTTTTAATAAAACTATTTATATGTTATGAGTGAATAATTTTTTCAAAAATAGAAAATATTTTTTTGATTTATATATACATTATGTAGTTTTTACTATTTATTTATTAAATTTAATATTTAAATCTTTGTGATTTAATAAAATCACATAAATATTTATTAGATTTTACAACTGGCAGAGAATAATCAAATAAATCTAATCCATCCTTGGAGAAAACTATTTCAATCTTTCGAGTAAATGGTTATTAAAAAAATTGAATATCTTTCTTGTATATATATGTATAGTATTTTCGAATCTCTATTTATTTAATTTTATATTTCACGTACATGTAATTCTGTTTAGAAAAAATCAAGAAATATTTATTATTTTTAATTAATTTAGTGTAATGTAATAAATATTAGGTTGTCAAATATCTCCCTTCCGTCTTTTTGTCTTATGAATTTCGCGGCTATGTAAAAAGCGCTACAGAGCTCGTATCTGGCAATACTGAAAGGTCTTGACATAACGTACAAAACGACGCTTGGTATTGAATGAAGATCAAAAAAGTGGAAGGGAGATATTTGACAACCTAATATATTTTTTATATTCAAATAAACCTAATTGTTCGTTTCAAAAACATAGTTTACTCAAAAATACACAATATTCACTCGTGTAAAATATGTATATTTTTGTTTCAAGTAAATCAAATTTAAAAAAATATTTGTTGGATTAAAATAAATACACTTTTACTTTTACGAAATTGACTCATTTGTATTTAAGCTTTTTCCAGTGTTTAGTATAATGTAAATGATGTTATCAGATAAAAGCATGTTTATATAAAATTGTAGTCTTATTATACAGTGTTTCACAGAAAATAAAGCAAATTATAAGATTATGACTGTCACCTACATGAATCTGCTTACACAGAAACACATAACAACGAATTAAATACAATTTTTTTTTAATTTCTTGAAGAACTTAATTTTTCCAAATTTCAACTTCGAATTCTATTACTTCTAATAAAAAATTCGAATATTGAAAATTATAATATCCGGTAAATTTCAAATGATTTTTTCTGAATAGTTGTACATTAGCCAACTATTGTTTTAATTAAAATGGACCTAATAAATAATCTTTAATGGTGTATTAGTTTTATAAATATGGTAAAACCTTAAAATTATGTAATTAAATTTTGGTTCATGAGTTATATTGAAAAATTACAATATACAATTACAAGTTTTTTTCGAACTACAATTACTGTTAAAAAATCCACTTTGAAAAATTTGCCCTTGAAAAGTAAATTTTTTTGTTAAAATGAAATCACAGTATAATAATTATAAAATATTTTTAAAAATTATTAAAATAGTTTTCTATTAAACTTTCTTTAGGTTAAAGAGCATTCAAATTCAAAATAGTATTCAAATAATGTCAATGCGACCCGTTTTAGTAAAATCTTATTTTAATTGAATTTTTTCAATTCGGTGATGATTTAGTAACATAATCGACTTATCAAATATTTAATAAATGTATGTGTAAAAAATACTCTATGTATGAAAATATAGTACCTATAGATAATTTTACCTATGATATTTCTGCAAAATAGTCAAGCATCCTACCTCAGGGCTCCTTGAAACATTGTCAGTGGTGTGGCTGTATTGAGTTATTCTCCAAATAGATCTCCCGCCCTATTTATCTCAATATTTATGATTTTTAGAGAGCTCATTATGAATATCGTAACGGCTTTAGACGGAAAGTGAATATTTATTCCTAAATCCACGAAAATTGTATAAAGGTCATAATTTCATGAATTTCTCTTAGAAAAGAAAAAAAATTGCAACATATTTAAAACCCAAATCGCAGACCTCAATAAAATACATATTGTTTAGTCTATACTGTTTCTAGTGCAAACAATACTTCTGGAAAAAAGTTCAATAATTCCGACTCCGGATCCCCTAAACAGTTCCTCGCATATTTTCAGCACAGGCACCTTCGTATATCTTTTTCTATAGAAATACTGTTAGTAAAGACGAATTCAATAGAATAAAAAAAAATGTATTTTAATCAGATTTACAACGTTTTCTTTAACTTTTTTTTATAAATGTTAGTATTTCCTGTGATATGTTTGAAAGACTATGTATTTATAGTTTTTGACATGAAAATTAAATTTCTATCAAATACCACTACTATAATTAGCAACGAAAAAAAAGCAATGAATCCGTTTTGGTCGTTTTACTGATGTTTATCCACGATCGCCTGTTATGGTTTTCACATAGCAATTTTTATCGTAGCAAGCTTGCTGTGAGCATGCATTTAGATTTCCGCATGATCGCAGTAGCATTAGAGCAGGGCTGCATTATCAAAAATCTACTTGACATTTACATCGCAGCGATCTTTCAACAAGCATGAACTGTTAAAAAAAATTGTAAAAGATTAATCGTGAAATTATCAAAATCCATTATACTGTTAGAAGTTTTAATATATATAATACATAAGAAAAATATTTAAATATATTTATTCTTTATTGCAATATAATATATAGTGTACGTTTACATAGCTGAAGATTACGAAAATGACGGTCTAATAAATTAAAATACTACAATTCTATTTTATATTTTATTTGAATTATATGAAATTTAAAAGAATTATGTTTAAAAAATATTTCTTTATAGCAACTAAATATTTTTGAAACGATGAATCGAATTTCTTAAAACAATTTTTTAGTTTAATGCATCAAAAATAATTTCTACTGTATTTAAATAAATATTTCAGTATTTTAAATATACAAATTATTCATTTTGAATAAATGGTTTACTAGTGGTATATGAATAAACCATTTGTATAATTAAAAAAGTATGTATTTAAATGTATAAAATTTTAAATTAAAGAAAATCTCCAGAAAAACTATATATAATACAATCGATCAATTTATTTATTAATTGAAAATTATAAAAATAAATAAGATATTTGCATCAGTTATAATTACTATTATGTTTAAGAATGTCCTAAAAAATCCTATGTTTTTCACTGATGTGCATGTTTTCAGAAACAAAATTAATTGAACGCGTTCTTTGTCTGAAGTTCATAATTAAATAACTTAATAATAACATAATTAAGAACTAAAAAAAATGTATATTTTATGATCTAGATAGTCTAATTGCAATAACTATACGTTTATGTAATTTGAATGCATAATTTTCTTTTGTCTTTTTACTTTTTATTAAAATAGTTAATGGATTATATTTAATATGTAATGTTTCTCTATTTAACAAAAACATTTATATTACAACAAAATTGCTTTGATGTCCTTTATAGGCATCAAAGCAACTAACAATAAATCGATCGCTTTCAAATTTTGAATAAGTATTCTATACGGTATACGGTCAAGATTGGTTGATAGGATATTTTTTATTGCAAATTTAACAAAAAAAATTATGGCAACATAGCTAGTTGCATGTATATCAGTAGACTGTCTGCTAGGCCTCGTTCAGCATGCATGCAGATGGACAGGTAATAAACAGTGAGAGCAGCTGAGAGGAAGAGACGAAACAGTATAGAGGAAACTCGCAGGTACATGGTATGGCAACACCCACCAACATCGAGTAATCCATGTTAATCCCATTGGATTTTTCTTTTATCCTCCCCTCTTGCTCTCTTTCTCTTTCACTCTACCTCTCTCTCTCTCTCTCTCTCTCTCTCTCTCTCTCTGTCTGTCTCTTTCTTTTTTCCTCAGTCTCTGGCCCCTCCATAGAAGGTAGTTATGTATCAAATATAATGATATAGGATTCTAATATGATACTCCAAGAATATCAAAAGCAATCAAATAATTTTTTAAAAAGTTTACAGTCTATAATTAGCAGCTTTTTCGACATCTATTGAATTCGTACACATAGATGTACTGCTGACAATGGCTATAAATATTGTCGCAATGTTAAGTTAATTTTTTTAAAGCATACCTATATTTTGTTGCAACTTACTTATTTTAGTTAAATAGAGAAACATTACAAAATTAAATCAAACATATATTTTTTAGTTCCAAATATCTGAAAGATAAAAGTTATCGAATTAGGAACGCTTCGAATTAATTTTGTATCTGAACACGTGCGCATTAGTGAAAAGTGCAGAATTTTTTGACATATATTCATAAATATAATAGCACTAATAATGGATACGAACATTTATTTATTTTTATAATTGTCAATTAATAAATAAATTAATCACATTTATTTTTTCTGGAGATTTTCTTTTATTTATTAGTTATAACAAACATGTAGAAGTAGCAAAATATGTCATAGAAATAAGTCTGTACTGAAAAAAATTTTATACATTTAAATAAATGGTTTACTCATATACCATTAATTAACCATTTATTGAAAATAAGTAATTTATACATTTAAAATATAGAAATGTTTAAATACAGTAAATATTTTTTTGATATATGAGAATTGAGAATTTAAACAAAATATAACATTCAACTGTAGTACCTTAACTTATTAGGCCGTTATTTTCATAATCTTCAACGTTGTGTACGTAAACTATATATAATATTGTAATAAATACTAACTATATTTACATACTTTTCCATCATTTTTATTGTATACATATATATATATATATATATATATATATATATATATATATATATATATTATATGTAATATATTGGTATTGTACGAGACGCAATGGAAGTGAATGTTCAGCGCAAACAATCTGCCGTTCAAACTTTACACATCCTGATCAGAATGTTCATTAGGGTTATTATTAGGACTTAATCCTAATATATAGAGATTGTTTAACTGATTAATAAGTCAGTTATATTTAATAGGTCGGGCGAAGCCGAGACAATTGCTAAATTCTGAACCATGGTTGATGCACTCTTCAGCACTAAAAATCTTAATTTTAACAATTACTTACAGATCTAAAACATACCGTTTTAAATTTATTTTTTTTATAATATAAAGGTGATCATTTTTATACAGCTCTTCCTGATATGCCACAAGGTTTAATTATGTTTTTAATTATTTGAATTACTCGAGGTTTGATTTTTTTTTTGCAATTTCCTTGGCTCAGGGGCAATGCTTGGTCGTCATAATGAATAACAACTCAGAGGCTATTGCTTGGCCTTGCTTTCATTGAAGCCTTTAAGATATGTTTTAAGAAGAATTTATAGAGACCATGCTTCGTTGTGTGTAACAACTCAGAGGCTATTTCTTGATTTTGCTTTCGTTGAAGCTTTCAATATATACTTTGATAAAAAATTTTTTAATTAATGCTGGGTTGTGTGTGACAACTCAGAGGGTATTGCTTGATTTTGCTTTTGTTGAATCTTTCAATATATACTTTGATAAAAAATTTTAAGGCAATGCTTGGTTGTGTGAACAACTCAGAGGCGATTGCTTCATTTTCCTTTCATTGAAGCTTTTACTTTTTTTTTTTATATAAAAATATATAAAACTATATATATATATTTTGAAGGTATAATTACCTTTGTTATTAGGAGTTTTATAAGGGCGTTTATATTTTATAAACCCCTTTTTGTTCATTTATGAGGGGCTCATATGATATAGTAGTATTTAAGATTTAGTATAAGATATAATAAAGATTCGGATCCCTTGAAATAAAAATGTTTTGTTTTAGAATAGCATTAGGTATAGTTTCTTTTATAATTTATTTTTCATTTCATTTCATTTTTGATATTTTCAATTAGAGGTAGTGATATATAACTATTCAGATAGCTCAGAGGCTGTTGTGCTTTAACTTTAAATTGTTGTTAAGAATTTAGTTTTCCTTGTTCGCCTTTTTTTAAAATTTTTTTTTCTTTTTTTTGTATATTTTTTTTTAATTGAAGAGTCAATCATATTTATAGTATA
Source organism: Sycobia sp. Sy_11 (assembly GCA_018907035.1). Taxonomy (NCBI): domain Eukaryota; kingdom Metazoa; phylum Arthropoda; class Insecta; order Hymenoptera; family Epichrysomallidae; genus Sycobia; species Sycobia sp. Sy_11. The sequence goes on from JACCIC010000069.1 coordinate 879,373, forward strand.
TTTTTAATCATCTTTTTTTTCTCTTTAGATAGATAGATAGATAGTAGATCGATAGATGGATGGATGGATGGATGGATGCATAGATAGATCGACAAATAGATAGTACGAACGGAATCGGGAATTGCAGTGATCGACAATCGTTGGATTGTGACTTTCCAGCGTCGTTCAATAAGGTTGGTGAATTTTTTTTAGTATTTGTATCTTCGGGTTCCACTAAACAATAGTTTTTCTTTGCCGATTTTATTGATAATCGCAATTAGAAAATCAAAGAAATCTTAATTTAGTATTTTAGATAAGATATTTAACTGAACAGATTTTCTTTTTATTTTTATTAGTAATAGAAAATATAATAATATCCTCCTCTGTACCTGATAATTAATCTGTCCTTTCCTGGATTATTAATAATCTATTTATATATATATATATATATATTAAAGTTTAAATAAATTCCAGGATAAAATGGTAGGTCCATGTTTCATAATTAAGTACCCCGCTACAATATATATATATATATATATATATATATATATATATATATATATAATAACGGGGTACTTATTTAAGAAACACTCGGTAGAAGTACCCGTTAACAGAGGTGTAAACCCCAAACGAATTAAATTTTTTAAAACAATTTCTTTAGACCGTAGGTTCTGTGCGGATATTTCTTCCTCAGACTTACCGTTATTTATCCTGGAAATTATATAAGTAATAATATATATATTGATAAATTATTAAGAATCCAGGAAAAGACGGATTAATTATCAGGTACAGGAGGGAATATTTCTATATTTTCTATTACTAATAAAAAAAATCAAAAGACGATTTATTTAATTAAATAAAAAAATAACTTTATTATTTATTAAATTTCATAAAATTATAAAAAAATAATATGCTATCCTTACCTAATACGCACCCGCGATGTATTAACGCACGAATCCGTCCACACAGGCTGTGAGAGAGATAAATTTGTAAGTATAATAGAGAGACAAAGCAACAAGAGCGCCACCTTACGAAGAGCAAGATGAACTACTAGAGAAAACTGTGTACGTGCTTGTTGCTCTTACTATTTTTAATCTATGCCTGTATCTCTCTGTCTCTCTTACACGTTCTAACGTTAATTTACAATCTCTAAGATTTTTGATTGAGAAAATTAAAGAAATAAGTAGATATAAATAATACTCTACTGAAATTCAAAGCTAATAGAAGTAAAGATAAATCCACCAACCTTTTTATACGACGCTAGAAATAAAAACAACTCAACGATGATTAAGTGAGAAAAGCTTGGCGTGTAGATGATCGGCCGGTTTATTACCCCCTTTTATTATTCTGCAAGAACTTCCACGTATTATCACATCTATTAGATGATAAGAAAGATCTTTGATTTCTCAAAATTGAACTTTCCAAATAGTACTTCGATTTAACAATTTATATTTTTTTTTATGACAATAGCCACGTACTCGTTTTTAGAAAATTCTAAACTATCTACTACCAATGTATATACTAGACTAGTTAACTATATTAACTATATTACTAGTTAACTATATTAACATGTTCTTTATTCTCCCTCTCTCTCTCTCTCTCTCTCTCTCTCTCTCTTTTTCCCTTTTCCCCTCCCTTTTTTCCTATTTGTTGAAATAATCAACATATATAGGGGGAACTAACCTATACATGTTACAAAATATATATATATATATATATATATATATATATATATATACATGTTATTAATTAATTATTTATAACATTTGCACACATTTTTTTTATAATTTATCAGCCAAATTTAATTTATTTATTTCTTTTTTTTATGTTATTTAACGTCGCTCTATTTATGCTTCCAAAGACTGGTGCTAATCAGCGACAGAGGTCTACGACGTGTTTGTAAACAAAGCACATGTAGAAAATTACAGCGGTGCTTGTGTCAATCGACCGAAACCGGGATTTGAACTCGAATCACCGAGTTACTAATCCTTCGCTCTAGCGATTGAGCCATCGTAGGCCTCAAATTGAATTTAATGCAAGGTTTTTATAATATATCAATAAAGAAATAAGGTGTTATTTAATTATTCAATTATTAATTGTTACATTTAGTGAAATTGTAAGGTATTGTGTAAAAATTGGCTTTTATAATTACGAGTAATTAAATATAATAATAATATTAAAATTTTTCATCAAAGAATTAATAAAAATTATTAGTTTGTTAAAAATGTGTTTATTTGGGGGTTTTCTTTTTTAATAATCTCAATTTATTTACTTATTTATTTTTCTGAATGTTATTTCAGAATGTAATTGGTGGTTTAATATTTATTGGAGAAAAAAAATTTATTAGTTTGTTTAAAATTTATTTATTTAATGTTTTAATAAATTAAATTCATCTATTTATTTATTTTCTAAAAATTATTAGTTTGTTCAAAATTTATTGAAAAAAAAAATTATTAGTTAATTTAAAATGTATTTATTTGTTTTTTTTAATAAATTAAATTGATCTATTTAGTTACTTCTCTTAATCCGGATAGTTTTTACTTTATTGATTTATGAATAGGAAGAGAAAGAAGAAACGTAAAACCTAAATATTATCCTTTTATTTTATATCGAGTAAAAATACATTTTCTTGTATTGTTTAAAATAAAATTCCATGTAAATATCACTGAATTTAAGGTTATTGTGGAGATTTGCTCCTGTCAAAATTATTTTATAAATTATAATTGATTTATGAATTTATTAAACTATATAAATTATTTAATTATTTATTAGGTATTTAATTTACAGTATCTTACCATTTCAAATTTATGTAGTTCATTTGTAATCTACATTTTATTTGTGAATAAGTCATAAAAATTTATAGATTGGATATCAAAAAAATTCACGATAATATTAAAAACCCTTTTTATATAAATAAAACATTTACCAAAGGTAACTCTCTAAAAAAATTTATTTTTGATTATTAAATTTCAAGCTTGATATTCTTTGGTCTTTCTATGCACCATTTTTTTTAATTTATAGGAAAAGTAAAAAATAAGAAAGAGCTAACAGGGGAAGAAGAATTCAACAACTTTTTCTGAGATACCGGATGAGCCCCCAAAAATTATAAGTGTATGTGACGTCGGAATTAAGCGTCGCCATGCCTCCCAATAATTTTTCCTCAGATTTTGGCCTAGAATTTTTCCTAATAGTCGGGAAAAATTACAGAATTCTGCTATATATAAAAAATGTATGGAATCCTAATTTATTTCCCTGGGACTTGGCAGGGCACTGCAATATGTTTGAAAATCGTCTACTTACTCCAACTGGAACAAAGAGAAAATTCCCTACACTGCAACCACATCCAAGCCAGTATTAACTACCTCACTTGTCTCGAGCACGAAAGAAAAAAAATATGAACAAAAATTTTTATCAAAGGGATTGTTCTATTTCTAAGGAGAATATTGGACCGTTGTAGAAAGAGTCCTTCGATTTAACCGGATAAAAAAGATAGTGACAGAAAATAAGAGGAAAAAAAAATTAAAATACTATGATTTATTCTACTTACTTTTTATTAATAATTTTACTCCTACTGGACTTTGCAGAACTCTAGAGAGAGAGAGAGAGAGAGAGAGAGAGAGAGAGATAGATATAGTTGTTGCTGTTGCTACTGCTACTGTTGTTGTCGTTGTTGTTAGAGAAAGCTTGAAATACTAGACAAAGGTACTTATAGTCTCGAACTTCATAAAAGACGTTAAAATTTAAAGACTGGGAGAAATGTGCGAACTGAGACAAAGATTGTAAAGTCTGAGAGAAACCTACTTTTAGAACTGGAGAAAAATCTTGAAGCAAAATCGTGGAGAAGAATCTTCTGCCACAAAGCAAAACTCCTCCTTTTAAAGGGTTGTTTTCTTTCGGCGCTCAAGGCGTTCATCTCGTCAGCTTCAAAATCATCTTTTTGTTTCATTGGTGGCCGCGCAATCTTCATTGCCCATGAATTTCGTCGGAACCAATCATCTTTAAAGGGCTATCCCTGTAGCGTGGACCCAAAAGTAGGTGGAGGGGTTTCCTGGTTCTCTCAATTCTCCAGAAATACCGCCACGGGTCTCGTTTTTACATTTTTTTACTAACTTATTTTATTGTTAGTTTTTTATTATTACTTTGTTGCTAGCAACTGAATAATTTTGTTTTTATTGAATTAATAATAAATATTGTTTAGAATATGTATTAGTATGCCTTATGTAATTAAGTGTATAATAATAACGCTTATATTAATTATTGTTAAATTTTACATATTGTTTAAATTAAAACTATAGTTAAATGTATAATAAAAAGGTACAATGTTATATATTCATGGTGAATATATAATTTCTAATAACAAATTCTAAATCGAGTTGAAGATTATTAATATAAGCATTTCGTTTATTAAATTAGATTTACATAATTCATTATTTAATAAACAGTATTAATGCAAATTTTTAGTAATAATTATATATTTTAATTAAATAATATTTAGATCGAATATGTAACAACCAATAAATATATTTTATTTTTATCTATTAATTAATAAATAAACAAATATATAAATAAATACGTGCGTAAATATTTATTTATTAATATAATTAATTATTTTCAAATACTTTCTTAAATCAAAATCATAATAATGCATTCAATGTTCTGTTATTTAACATTAAGAATAATAATAACAATTTTAATAATAATAGTATTAACGAGTAATAATACTAACAATAAGATTAGTAGTTATCGTAGTAAAATATTAGTAATACCAACAACATTATTAAGCATTACTAATATTAATATCAAAAGAAAGCTGTGAGTATTATTATTATATATAATTATTATATTAGGTAATAAAGATTTGTAAATAGTATTCATAATTATTTAAGTATCGGGGTATCTTAAATATAATATAATCTTTAATTTAATTTTGAGCAGTATCGTTTCATTGTTAGTTTTAGTTCTCACGTTCCCACGGTGAGAACCAAAGCCGACATTTCAAGGCGTCATAGAATCGACGAATTATAGTTTCTCGGTCAGTTTGTAATCAGACTCCTATGCGTTCTGTGGAGGATATGTCAACGCCTACTTCGAGAGCGTGGGCGCGCGTCTCGAACATCGGAATTTTGTACGCGTATGAGAAAATGCAGCATTGAGTTCCCTATACATTCAAAAAATTTATTTTGACTTAATGAATAACGTCATTGGTAGTTATTTGTACTTGTAAATTAATTTACTTGTATTTTAATATTAATTTTTAATATGCAAAACGTCTCACTACGTAACAAAATATTTTTTTGCTTTTTAAATAAATGTAACCTTTTATTTCAAACAGACGATTCTTTCAAAATTACAAAATATTCAATACAAAATATTACAAAAATACAAAAAAAGTGTTATAGTGGTCGGATATACTTCAGATATGCGTCGTTTTGTTCGATAATCTGTTTCCATCTAGACGGCAACTTCGTGATACCCCTCTCGTAGAAACCCCTCTCCTTATTTCCGAAGAACTCAGACAGCTACTTTTCACAAGCCTTTTTTGAATCCAACTTTACACCACCAAGGGCGTTTGACATGGACAGGAACAGGTGGTAATCACTTGACGCTATGTCCGAGCTATATGGTGTGTGCGATAGCGTCGTTTTGTACATTATGTCAATACCTTTCAAGTGATATATAGTATTGCCAGATACGAGCTCTGTAGCGCTTTGTACATAGCCGCGAAATTCGTAAGACAGAATGGCGGAAGGGAGATATTTGACAATCTAATATTAAAATAGAATCGAAATGTTATTAATACAAGTATATTTCTTACAATATATATTGTTTTGTACTTAATTATTCCATATCTTTATAATACAAAAAGAAATTTTGGAATTTTCAAAATTCGGAAGGTAAGTAGAACGACGAATCAATTTAGTTTATAAATCGATCTGCAAAGCTCGAAAAGTACTTCATTTTTTTAAACAGATGTTAAGTGGTACATGTTATTTATCTACAAATATTTTATACAATTTAATTGCTAATATCAAGATTATCCTTATTTTTTCAACTCTCAAGTGAAGAATACGAAAGAACGCTGAAAACACGGGAAGAGTTTAATAAGACTCCGGAACGTCAGTAAAATGTACGATGCAATAATTTCAAATGATGTATAGTATTGCCAGATACGAGCTCTGTAGCGCTTTGTACATAGCCGCGAAATTCATAAGACAAAAAGGCGGAATGGACATATTTGACAACCTAATATATATACATGTGTCAAGAAAATTTCTCTTGGGTCGCTGACAGTATAAACTGCTCATCTTTTATTGCACCCCACTGCGAGCCTATTGTCTCACCAAGCTTTCTCCCCGCACGTGCCGAAAACAGCTCTCCCCTCTCGAGCGCACGATCACACACGATCGAAATGCAACATCCGGAATATCGCAAGAAACGGTCGTACTTCGCTTTGACCACCAGAAGCACTCGTTTTCCGTGGAAAATTTTTACTGCAGTCAGCCCATAAGCGTCGGCGATCTCTCCTTATTATCTCTTCAAATTGTGAGTGTATTGTACGTAAATTGGAGCGGTATATCATGCATTTTGCTGCGCTATATATATATATATATATATATATATATATATATATATATATTTCTAATACATTTATTATAGATTTATTACATTTTTATTAATATAAATGCTGATTACATAAAATTAAATTTTTATTCAATGAGATATTATGTAAAATATAAATATATTATTTAATAAATTACATATTTTTTAGATTATAATTAATAACATTATATATTAAAAATAAAAACACAGAATATAAAAAATCTCCCTTACAGATTCAAGAATTCTTCAGTAATTCATTAAATAATAATTATTAATAAAATTAATCGAGTATTTAAGTTATTGCATATAAATTAAAGATCTAATATTTTTTCAGAGTATAATATTTATATTAAAATACTTACAAATGATATACTAATAATTTATATTATAACCTTAAAATATAAATATATATTACTTTTTTATATAAAATTGTCATTCGAAAAACAATTATGTAACAGCATAAATATCAGCAGTGTTTTGTAAAATTCTATATTTAAATTGTTAATTAATATATATATATATATATATATATATATATATATATGTAAAACATACCAAAAGTGAGACGATGAATATAATTATTTGATGGATCGGCAATAAGCCGAAGATTTTTGCTAGTTCGTCAAGCAACTTGCGCTTATGTATTGCCGACAATAATTTGATTTTGTTGTCTTACAATGCACTTGCGCAAATTTGACGCAACTAGGCGACAAACCATGCAGGCGTGCATACGCTTGGCACGCGCTGTTATCTGGGTTTGTATCTCGATTGTATCAAATCCGTCCCAGATAACATCGTGCCTGCGTATTATCGGCAGCGCTTAGCACGCCTTGCAACTTGCAATCTTAAGTATTAACGGCCAGGTACAAGATAATTTACCGGCCAATTACAGGCAAAACATGTCAGGCAAAATTCGCAAGTTAATTATCAGTGTACTGTAAGCCCATTGGCGCGATATATCATGCATTTTGCTGCACAATATATATATATATATATATATATATATATATATATATATATAAACTGAGCGACAAACCACGCAGGCGTACGTATGCTTGGCACGCGCTGTTATCTGGGGAAAGGGTGACAGGCGGTACTGCCAACACGGGCATGCGCATTAGAGGGATTACCTTTCTACGTGCTGATTGGCTGAAACACGCGCGATATTTTAAAGTTATATGATCTATATGATCGCATGCAATAACAAGAAAGACTGTTAAAAAAACTAATGATGCTAATATATAACCGTGGTCGCATGCACATAAATATTTTACAACAGGTTCACCACTAAAAATACATTAATCAAGATTATTAATTAAAAATTTTATGATTAATATTATGATTAACTATTATAATAATTATTAAATATTATCATTATCACTATTATTATTCATTAATATCAACATTCAATATTAAAATTAGTATTAATATTTGATTGTTTTAAATACTATTTTTAATAATAATATAATAGTAAAAATATTATTATTAAAAATAATTATTATTATTATTTAATATAATTTATAGCATCAATAATTTTTGAACAGTCTTGCTTGTAGTTTTATACGACCATATAGATCATATAACTTTAAAATCTCGCGCGAGTTTCAGACAATCAGCGCGTGGAGAGGTAAAGCCTCTAACGCGCATGCCCGCCGCATAGCAGTGCGTGTTCGTCATGGTTTGGCTCCATTGTGCATATTAGATCCACGTTTTGGAGAAGCCAATCCTGTTTCCAGAATCGGTCCAAATTAGACACGTGATTTGTCAGGCAAATCGTGTTTGCAATCTGGACCTATTATAGAAGCATGATTGGCTTGTGCAACTTTTAAGTTATGGTTCTAAAATTATGTTTCTATGCATCAGATGGCAGCGTGCGTCCATATATTAAAATATAGATAATTTATATATATTTTGTTGATGCATACATATTTATAATACTGCGCATTAATGCAATAGCACGTGTTAAAACGTATAATGCGTTGACGGAAACATCGGTAATTTTATATATTATATTTTATGCGGTATAAAAATATATTATATATATATATTTATTTATAATTTCTAATATAGTTATAATTATTTTTGTGTATATGTGCACCTCGGGTAAGGATTGCAGATTGCATGAAGATGGACATGCGAAATTGTGTTTTCAATTCTATTCCAATAAAAAGGTATATATTTGCTTTTTTTTTACTTAATAAAGTATTAATAATTCATATAGTCAATTAATTCTAAAATTTACATAAGGTTAATTATGTAAATTTGGAGTGGAATTATATGATAATTATAAATAAGGACTGTCAGGTTGTCATAATTATTATATCAATAATTATTCTACCAATTTGTTTTTTAATATATATATATATATATATATATATATATATATATATATATATATCAGTACGCGAAGTGTGTTTATAATAATATAGGTGGCAGACGGATATGATATTTGATAGATGTAGGAAATGTTCGCCCTATACATCAAAAGGCTTATCCAGTCTCTATGAAAATACAAGAAGAGATGCATTCTCAAGTTAGAGAAATGCTGGAGACTGGAGTAGTCGAACCATCCACAATTGGTTGGTCAAATGGTGTTGGTACGAAAAAGCAACGGGAAATATAGATTTTGCATCGATTTTCGAAAAGTTAATTCAGTTTCGAAACTTGATGCATACCCGTTGCCTAGTATGTTGCCTAGCATGATTCTAAGGAAACTACAATCAGCTAGATATATTTCTACCTTAGATCTGAGTAGTGCGTACCATCAAATACCACTTCATCCAGGATCTTAACCAATAACGGCATTTACGGTACCTGGAATGTGATTGTTTCAGTTTATGAGAATACCCTACGGTCTATCTAACGCTGGAGCGTCGTTCCAACGACTTATCGATTAAATTATCGGATGAGACCTCGAGCCGAATGCCTTTTCATATCTTGACAATATTATCATCGCCACAGAGACATTCGAAGAACACTTAGAGTGAATACGTTGTGTTCTTGCTCGAGTACATGAAGCTGGACTCACGATAAATCGAGAAAAGAGTGTCTTCGGACACGCCGAAATCAAGTATTTAGGTGTTCTCGTGAATTGTGAGGGATTCCGTCCCGCTTCCGAGAAGATCGAACCAGTGATGCATTACACGGAACCGAGAAACCTGAAGCAACTTAGATGTTTCCTCGGGATGGTATGGTGGTATAAAAAATTCCTAAAAGATTTCGCTACCGTCGCCGAGCCACTGACACATCTAACTAGAAAGGACTGCCGTTATGAGTGGAGCGAGGAACAACAAGCCTCTTCCGATAAAATCAAATCATTGATCACTTCGGCACCCATCCTGCATAGATGGTCGTTTGATATCCAGTTTAGCGGGCAAACAGATGCGAGTGATACTGGTATCGGAGCGGTCCTTACGCAGAAAGTTGACGAACAAGAACGGGTGTGGGAGTTCGCGAGCAGAGCAGTCTCCCAAGCCGAAAGAAACTATTCGACAACCGAGAGACAGAGAGTACTTAGCTGTCATATGGGCTATTGATAAGTCCCGTCCTTATATAGACGGATATCATTTCCGTGTCGTTACGGACCACAGCAGTTTGAAGTGGGTTCGTACAATGCAGAACGCAACTGGCAGACTCGCACGATGGGCTCTAAGATTGCCAGGGCAAAGTTTCAATATAGAGTATCGTAAAGGGACGTTGAACAACGTGCCAGACGCACTTTCTAGGATGTCCAAAGGAGACGATCTATCTTCATCATCGTTTAAGATCGTACCAACGATTATCTGAAGTTGAAAATAATCGGGGGACAATGATACTGTTATCGTCCAGATGAAGTCTTCGAAGTCATCATGGGCGATGAGGACGCTTGGAAGATCATCGTTTCTAAGGAACGTCGTGAGACAGTTCTTAAAAAATGTCACTATAATCCTATAGCCAGACATCCAGGACGTGAGAAAACTTTTGTTGGAGTCAGCAAATATTATTACTAACCTGGATTTTATAAGACGGTTCAAAAATATGTGAAAAACTGTCTTATATGCCAGCAGTCCAAGATGGACCAAAGACTACCTGCCAGATTAATGGGTCGAAGAGTCTTAGAGAAACCTTGGCAAATGGTCGCCGATGATATTACCGAACCATTTGTAAAGAGTCGCCATGGATTTGAGTATATATATATCGATGAGTATATACATATATATATGAGTATATATTGAGTATATCCTTCGGTGCTCCGCGATATGACAAAATAATCTAACGGCACGCTCGTGAACATGAAAGATATCTTAATAATGCAAGAAGAAGGAGGAAAAAAAAGATAAATTACAGGCATTTTTCTATTTATTAAAACTGCGATAATCGTTCACGGATAATACAATGATCTCTCAATAACGCTTGGCTTGGATGAACTATTTTAAATTCGTATGTACTTAAAAGCGTGGCTCTGTGCATTCATTTCGTATATGGTGGAGATAATAATTCAAATGAGATAAGAAATTGTATAGGATTTTAAATAACAAATATATATATATATATATATATATATATAATGTCAATCGACTGATTGTTTTGTTCCTTGACCCGATGATACACTTGTTCCAAAGACTTTTTCCATATATATGAAAGCGAAAACAAGCGGTTAAAACGAATGCATTCGTGATGATATTACCGAACCATTTGTAAAGAGTCGCCATGGATTTAAGTATATCCTCGTGTTTCAAGACTTATTTACACGGTGGATAGAATGTATCCCCATCCGTAAAGCAAATGGGAAAAGAATTTAAAGCGAGAATCCTGTCCTCAAAGAATTTAAAGAGAGGATCGTACTTAAATTTGGCGCACCAGAGGTCTTTCTGTCGGATAATGGTACCGAATTTAAAAATCGTATGATTGATGAATACTTAGTTGAAACGGGTATACTCCATACCCTTACTCCACCGTACCATCCACAGGCTAATCCGATGGAGCGGGTCAACAGGACGTTGAAAACCCGCATTGTGGCGTTCGTAGAAGGGTCCCATAATTTGTGGGATGAGATACTCGTTGAGTTAAATTTCTCGCTAAAGACAAGGCCACATATTTCCACTGGATACTCTCCGCCTCTATTGAATTTCTAAAGAGGGATGACTCCGCCTTTTTAAAGAGGAATTCTCCGCCGCAGCCATGATCAGGCTACGCTGGAAATTCAACAAAGAGAAAGAGAGAGTTCCTGGCTAGCGAAAATGAGTAAGTTGAGTAAGTTGTCATGCGACAAGCTTCACCATCGGGTGAAGATTCTAGAGCGAGGTCCTCTGCGCAGGATAACCCCGAATATACTCGTGAGGCGTTAGATTCCGTCCCGGGTAGAAAACGAGGTCATCCACACAAAAAGAAAATTATGATGCAGCGGTCTTCGTCTCAAGAAATGGCCTCTTTTCAAAGAAAGGACCCTACAGAACGAAGACCGCGTGGAACGCCGCCGAAAGTGAAATAGTTCTTCCCTTCCTATTATTATAGTTCGTTCTTCTTTTATTTGTATCAGATGAATAACCTGATGGACGAAGCCTTCGTTGCTCGTTTTAAGGAGCTGCTCAGGGAGATGTGGTGTCAGTAATTAGCTTTGACGGTAGTCCGTCGAGATTGCCGATCTACCCGCCCTATCCCTCCAAGTTGGTTTATTCCAGATCCCTCCTCTGAATTAATAGAAGAAATAGAGGAGGAAGATCCGGATTCGGATGAGAAGGACTACGTCCCTCTCCGACGTCCTAGGTCGACGTTGAGACCTTCTCATCCGAAAGGCAACGGAGGACGAAGGGAGCCTCCTTCTTGGAAGTGTTGCGGGATCGACCTAGCGGCAGAAAGCAGGTCGGTCCCATCATGACCCAGGAGCTCGATGACTTAGTGGAATCTATGAAAGCTCAGGATGCATTCCTGAGCTTACCACGGCAGCGCCGTGATCGAAAAAGAGTGGAGGAATTTACGGCAGCTCTTGGACGCTAAAGGGTCGCCGAAGTTGAGGCAGAGCGAGTGCATGTCGAGCTCCTTCGTACCCGCGAAGAGACGAGCCGCCTGGAGGAGGGTATCCTCTCATCCCTTCGGTATTCCGCGGAGTTAGTCGCGGATGAGCGACTGCGTTCAAGAGCAACTTCGCAACCCGGAGAGAGTCGTGATAGTAGGATACCAGGGTGTACCACCAGTGGCCCTGCCGGTCGCGGCAATGGAAGTCCATCGGGTAATTCAAGTAAAGATAATGCTCAAACCTGGGGTTTCGAAGAATAAGAAGAAACCGATAGAAATCCCAGATGAAGACTTCTGCTCGTACTACGTTCACGACCCTAGTGGATGGTACGACCGGTACCATATGTGTATCTCTTGCGGATACCCCGGCGTCACGAAAGAGGAAATGTATTCTAATCGTGACGTCCACAAATTCGTAAGAAAAACACCTTGGTTCCTTAAGACGGTTGAGGTCCTGGGAACTGTCTCTACGATACCCAACAGCGAAAAAGAAGTTTTGTTTTTCTTGGTTGTTATATATTTTTTTGCTGTTATGGTGTCAATGTACATTTAATAAATAGAATATATTTTCGTATATATGTAATCATAAAATTATTTCCTTTTGCCTATCCATATTTCCTTTAGTTATCCCTTGGATCGTGTCGCAGAGTTGCTTTACTGTAGTATGCGCAACGTTTGGAGGGGGGGGGTGCAACATGTATAGGTTATCTTACCATATACATGTTGATTACCAATAATAAAGAGGAAAATAGCAGGGAAAAAGAGAGAAGGAGAATAATTTTTGATATAATATAGAAATTTTTGAAATTATAATGTGTTTTCGTTACAATATAAATTATTATTTATTAGATCCGATTTAAGGAAAATTTGTACGATAATACCAGTCATCAACTTCTTTGGTGTAAACTCAAGAGAGTTAATATTATACCGGGAATAGTGCTTTTGCTTGGAGTTTTTGTTCAACGTTGGGTAGAAAAGTTTCGGCGTTGTTTTATAAGGTTGGTCAATCTTCAGAATACTCATATTTATTTGAAATCCGTTGAATTATGACTTTTTATTGATGTGAATATTTAGTTTATCGAATTAAATGTGAGATATTAACATAGAATAATAGTTATAAGAACAACAAGCGCGTACGCAGCTGTCCATAGTAGTTCTACTTGTTATCCGTCGGGCGGCGCTCTTGTTGCTTTATCTCTCTGTTATACTTGTACACGTTTCTCTCTCTCACACCCTGTGTGAACGAAAACGTACGTTAAAATAGCGCGGATGCATATTAGGTAGGGATAGTATATATCTATTATAATTTTATAGAATTTAATAAATCTTAAAATTTTTATCTATTTAACTAAATAAATTTTTCTGTTTCTTTTTATTCGAAATAGAAAATATTTGGGGTTCTTTACACCTCGGTTAACGGTTGCTTTTACCGGGCATTTATGATATAAGCACCCCGTTACAATATATATATATATATATATATATATATATATATATATATATTTGTTTGGACCGTAGGTTCTTTACAGATATTTCTTCCTCAGACCTACCTTTTTATCCTGGAATTTATTTAAATAATAATATATATATTAATAGATTATTAATAATCGAGGAAAGGACGGGTTAATTATCAGGTGCAGGGGGATATTATTATATTTTCTATTACTAATAACAATAAAAAGAAAATCTATTTAGTTAAATAGGAAAAGAAATTTTAGATTTATTAAATTATATAAAATTATAATAAATGATATACTACCCCTACCTAATATGCACCCGCGCTATGTTAACGCACGATTCCGGTCACACAGGGTGTGAGAGAGAAAAATTTAAAGTATAGCAGAGAGATAAAGCAATAAAAGCGCCACCTTACGGAACAAGAGCAACTACTACTGAAAGCTGTGTACGCGCTTGTTACTGTTATTATTTCTATTCTACATCGGTATCTCTCTATCTCTCTCACACTTTAAAGTGCTAAGCTAAATTTGCTATGATATTTATATTTCTATTATAAGTAAAATCAATAATAAAAAGAACTATTATTTAGCGAAGCTTGCATGTACTAATATTGAAGAAATTCACTAACCTTATTAAGCGACGCGGAAAATACTTAACCCAACGATGGTGGATTGAAGTAATCCTTGATGCAGTTCGTATTAAGGGAATCACCGTCCGATTTATTAATCAATATAATTAATTTATAGGAATTCCTACAAATTTATTTTCCTTGAGAAAATATGAGAAATCCTATATTCACAAACACAGGTACCTCCAATTATAATTTTTTTTATTGTTTTCTGTACACAATAAATGCCTTCAACAACAAAAACTTTTTCTTGAAAGAGCAATTACACATTAACTAACTATATATTATATTGACTTTTAAGGTTGAAATAAATAATTTTTGTTTAGACAAAGAAATAATATTTTAATTTATTGCACTCGAAATAGAAGAAAGTATGATTAATTATATTTACTGTAAAAGGATTTTTATTTACACTTAATAGGGAATTCAATAAACAAAACTGTTCGTGCTAAAGTTTGTACTATTCATTTTAGTTATGCTTTATATATATAGATGTATATACGTCACGATATTAAGCTTACAGTTTATATACAAAAGTTTATATGCACACGGGCACTTTGCCTCGTAGAAGAGGTTTAACCTGCTTCTGGGGTGCAAAAAGGCGAATACAAACACCCTTTGGTCATCAGGGGCGGTTTGTTGCCGGAGACGTCAGAGCCGACCTGGTGTACCGCTACACCTCCCACACTTTGTAAGGCACCACAGCGAGCGGTAAGATAATAAAAATAAGTGCACTTAAAGCGCGAATGATCATTCGATTAAACTATTACTTTCTAACGTTTAATTATTGTATTTGTTTAACCTTTTAATATTGTAAGGCTTTTTTCCTCTTTTATATAGAAGGGGTTTTTTTATGCCAATAAATTTTAGTGTTTTGTTTATTATTATATTTGTGTTTATAATACTATTGTTATTTTATTTGTTGATTCGATTTTCACCTTTCCTTAATTCTCTTTATTATTTAGATATATATTGTAATGGTGCGCGTGTCCGCCTCGAACACGAGGACGGCGGGCACGGCCGTTGCAAAAGGTGTGCCCGGCTGGGCTTGGCCCCGAAAGAATTCGGCAAAGGAGAGGGGCGGTTCGCGAAGGGCGAAGGCTCACATGCAGGATTTGCACGGAATAAGAAGACAAAAGGTAAAATTAAATGGGCTTTAATGTCTCGCGGGTTTACACGACGTATGCGCTAAGGCGCGTCGAACGCAGACCGAGGGTCGCCGAGGCGACGGCGCGCGCGGAGCTAGGGAAGAGAGAGAGAGAGAGAGAGAAAAGGGGCTGCCACTTACAGCGAGTCGGGGCTCGTTGATCCCGCTGCGCGTCATCGTCCGGCAGCAGCGCCTTTCTTCACCGGGAGCTACGGTGACGTCGCCGTCCAGAAACCCTGGGATGGGGCAGTTATTCCGCGGAGACGGGGTCGGACGACAGTTCGTCCGCTCGGGCTCGTCCTCGGCGCGTGTGCACTGCACACACCCACAATACCGTGGCACAACACGTGCGTCCGATCGGGTGCACTCCCCGAAGAAGAGGTACGTGGTGAGGGGAAACACCTGGAGCACGAGGCGTGTTCCCGCACACGATCAAACAAGACACAGTAAAAACCAAAAAAAACGTGCGTGGAGCGAAGGACGGTTAAGACGCGTGTCAAAAGCTCGCTGCTTTCTCTCTGTCCAATTCTTCGCGCGCGCGGCCGTCTCTCCCCACTCCCCGCTCTCTCTCTCGCTCACTTAACTCTCCGACGGTGTAGTTGTGCGTCGGCCTGTAACAGATAAACATCTATGCATGGAAATATACAAATACATATTTACAGGCTACGGCTAGAGAGAGAGCAACGGGACTTGGGAAAGCAAGCGCACGTAGTGCTTGCGTTCCCCGTCACAATATAAATGTATAACATTAAAAGATACAAAAACTATTTAGAAGTATTGCTGTAATATATTCGTGGATGTTCTCGTTGACGGCTGTCGAATAATTACAGAGTCTCGTACTGGCAGAAGAAACCCTGGGCATCTTTTCTGACCTGGGAGGTCATAAAGTTTAGGATTGCCCCTTCCAAGGTACCTGAATACCCCCTGTAGTACGAGTAGATTTGTGAAGTATCGTTGCATTCCACACCCTTCCTCCTACGATCTGTATATATTTGCAATAATGAACTTATATATTACAAATCGTGGACTCGGTTCAATTCGGCATCTACATATCCTATCCGATCCTAATTTCCTTAAATTAATCCTCGTGTATGTTCGGGCGAGAATTAAGCCGCACAACGGAGTCCAGCGGTGGTAAGAATATATATCATCGGAAATATTCACATTCCTGACAAAACTATGCAATTTATATATTTAAAATGCTGAAATGTTTATTTATATACAGTAAATATTTTTTGATGTATGAAAAATAAAATTTTATTTTAAGATATTTGGTTCTTAATTTGAAAAATATTTATTTGCTTTAAAGAAATATGAAAAAAAATTTTTATTTTTGTATAATTGAAACAAAATATAAAATTGAACTGTAGTATCTCAACAAATTAGACCGTCATTTTCGTAATCTACAACTAGGTAAACGTATGATATATATTATTAGGAGTGTGAATAAGTCTTTCCCGATTTTTGTAAGAGATGGCGCCACCAATACTGTGCGAGTATTCAATGGTTACATATGTCATAATCAAAGCTTATTCATATGTCAACAATTCCATACTAACACATTAGTTAAAATTTTTTCGCATCATAAATTTTTGATATCGTGAAAATGTCGAAATTTGAGCCGAGTCGACGTCATTTGCGGGAAGATTCACTTTATTGGTTCAATTTGAAGAAATCTGCTGCCGAGACGCATCGATTGCTTCGATCAAGGCTTATGGAGAAGGTTGTGTCGATGATTCAAGTGTTCGCGGATGGTTTCGACGCTTCAAAAGCGCTGATTTCGACGTGGAAGACAAGGAGCCAATTCCAAGAAACCATTTCCAAGCGTTTGAAAGCCATGGGAATGATCCAAAAGCAAGCTACTGCCTGCCTGACTGGTGTCAAGCGGGAGAGAGAGAGGGAGAGAGAGAGAGAGAGAGAGAGAGAGAGAGAGAGAGCGACGGCCACCACGTCCAGCAGCCCATTCCGGAGAAAGATCAAGATCGCCCCGCAGTACCTGACGAAGGCAAGTACTTGACCGCTTAGTGGGCTAGGAAGTAGGTTTGCCACGTCCGCCGCCGCCGCGCCCGCGCCGTGTTTAACTTAGCGTTTTAACGTGTGTTCGTCCGTATATGTCCCTATCGCGTGTCCCCGTCCCCCCGTGTATCGTGCTAGCATGTCATTGTAACCGTTGGAAGTGTCGCGAAATCTGCGCAGCTAATTACGTGTGAGAGCGTGCGTGTGTGTGTGTGTGAGACGAGTGCGTGTGCGTGCAAAGTATTAGTGTAACGCATATGTGAGAATGTGTGTGTGTGTGTGTACATAAAGAAACAACACATGCATGCGTGTGTGAAAAGTGCACGCGCATCGAATTCGGCGGATACTTTGCTCGCGGATATTATGCGCGTGAAAAAGTAAATCCCTATCGAAAAGAAAATCCCCGGGGGAAAGAAAGAAAAAGAAGCAGAGAACAACTGCCCGCCTGACTACGTAGTCAGACGGCCATTTTGAACCGCGCGTACTGATATGCGCCGTAGCAGCAAGCGGCTGCTACAGCACCACTGAACTGTGAGATATACATCATATTTCACAGACATTTTTTTTTCATGTTATTTTTCTTTCTTGCCTTCCCTCCCGGTTAACATGAACCCCGTACGGAAAATGAGGCAGCAGGCGTCACTTAGTGATCATAACATAGCATGTAACTAATATTAATATTAATATACCTAAGGTCAGGACGATAAACACAACAGATAATTGCTTCTTGTTATTAAGTAAGTGATTACTTACTGCTAATGCTAGAGGTGAATTACCTCTCAGAATGACTTTTGCACAAATATAATAACACAGACTTAGAGTTATTTACTATTAGGAGTGTGAATAAGTCTTTCCCGTTTTTTGTAAGAGATGGCGCCACCAATACTGTGCGAGTATTCAATGGTTACATATGCCATAATCAAAGCTTATTCATATGTCAACAATTCCATACTAACACATTAGTTAAAATTTTTTCGCATCATAAATTTTTGATATCGTGAAAATGTCGAAATTTGAGCCGAGTCGACGTCATTTGCGGGAAGATTCACTTTATTGGTTCAATTTGAAGAAATCTGCTGCCGAGACGCATCGATTGCTTCGATCAAGGCTTATGGAGAAGGTTGTGTCGATGATTCAAGTGTTCGCGGATGGTTTCGACGCTTCAAAAGCGCTGATTTCGACGTGGAAGACAAGGAGCGTTCCGGGCGGCCGCAAATCTTTAAAGATCGAGAATTGGCGACTTTGCTTGATGAAGATTCTTGTCAAACGCAAGAAGAACTTGCTGAAGCATTGGGAGTTGACCGAACAACCATTTCCAAGCGTTTGAAAGCCATGGGAATGATTCAAAAGCAAGGAAATTGGGTGCCGTACGAACTGAAGCTGAGAGACGTCGAACGGCGTTTTTTCACTTGCGAACAGCTGCTTCAGCGACATAAAAGAAAGGGTTTTCTGCATCGTATCGTGACTGGCGATGAAAAGTGGATACTTACGATAATCCGAAGCGAAGAAAATCATGGGGACTACCCGGCCATGCATCATCATCGACGGCCAAGCCAAATATTCATGGCGCCAAGCTCATGCTCTGTATATGGTGGGACCAGCTAGGTGTGGTTTACTATGAGCTTCTGAAACCGAATGAAAGGATCACAGGCGAGGTCTATCGACGACAATTGATGCGTTTGAGCCGCGCACTGCGAGAAAAACGGCCACAATAGTCCGACAGGCACGACAAAGTTATTTTGCAACATGACAATGCTCGCCCACATGTTGCACCGCCGGTGAAAACATACTTAGAAACGCTCAAATGGGAAGTCCTACCCGACCCGCCGTATAGTCCAGACGTTGCTCCGTATGATTACCATCTCTTCAGGTCGATGACGCATGGCCTGGCTGACCAGCACTTCCATTCCTACGAGGAAGCCAAAAAATGGGTGGATGACTGGATAGAGGCCAAACCGGTCGAATTTTTTCGCAACGGGATTCGTATGTTGCCAGAAAGATGGGAAAAAGTTGTAGCTAGCGATGGCCAATACTTTCAATAATTCATTTGTAACCATTTTTTCACAATAAAGGCTCAAAATTTGAATAAAAAAACGGGAAAGACTTATTCACATACCTGATATATTACAATAAAGAATAATTATATTTACATATTTTTTCTTATGTATTATATAATGTATACAAATATACACACAATATTATATTAGTATTGTAGGCAGCGCAATGCAAGTTAATTAGAAACGCAAAATCTCTGCCGTTCAAATTTTACATACATATAATTATAAAAATTAAAAATCTTATGATAAAGGTAGTAACCGGTAGAGTCATGCGTTAATATGTGAATTGCGATGAAAACCCTGGATACACTTAGTGAAAAAATTTTGTGGCGATTGATGAAAATTTAATTCTCAAGTTAAAAACTATAAACATAGAGTCTTTTGGACATTTCTCGGGAAATATTAAAATTTACAAAAATATATTTTCAAAAATCGTTGAAAATCTCATTAAAATACATATTTTTATTCTATTTAATTCATGTCTAGCAGTTTTTCTCGAAAAAATGTTGAATTTTTTTCTTTGAAATTTTTCTTTTTTTAAGCGAAAGAAAATGCATTTTGTTTCAATATTCTAGCGTTAAAAACTTCCGAGATATCGACCCTAGCAACGGCGTTTTTCATTTTAAACAATATAAAAATTTAATTTAAAAATCTGGTCTTTTCAGCTTTGATTACTATTAATATCCTCTAATGATTGCATTTTACTGCATTAAAAAATTTCCAGGCGTTGGCGAACTTCGTAATGGTTAAGTTGCAATATAAATAAATTTGCAACTGGACGCCATTTTGAAAGTACACTTTGTAATTCGAAACATAGTATAAGAAGATGAAAAAACGTCTATTTGCGCCATTATTATTGAATTTCAATGGTTTAAACAAATTGTAGAGCTCTTTGAATATCGAAAATTTTTCCATTTTCATTGTTTATTTAACAATAAGTTTTTAAGTTTTTTTAAGTTTTTAATATACGTACTTTTGTTCAGAATTATTTTCTGCACAACTTTTATCTATTTAACTTTTATATAATTATTTAACTTTTATAAGTAAAAAAACAGCTTTTTTTGCTATTTTTCAATAAATAAATACGTCGCTGATGGGGTACGATCTCGATAATTTAGGGTCTTATTCTACACATCCTCATCTATCATTTAATGCAAAAAAAATAGGCGTTGGAGAAATTATTGGTAAATCGGCCATTTTGGACCTAATTCGCCTGGAATATTGAGTATATGCGTGCATATGAATATGGAACCATTCGCAGGACTCCGAAACGGAATAGTGTATACTGAAAACTGTATAGAGCACAAAATATATATTTTAAGGAGCTCTACGATTATGGTTTAAAATTTTTTGCAACTGCTTTTATTTTCTAAGATAAATTGAAAAAACCATGGTCTTTATGGACTTTGCATGGATTTATAAATAAATTTCCATTTTCCGTCTATGGCTGTTACGATATTCGTAATTAGTCCCCCAAAAATCATAAATATACAGAAAAATAGTGCCGGGAAACTTTTTGGAACTAAACTGAATACAGCCACACCACTGACTTTGTTTCGGCGAGACTTGAAGTTATTTATTTTTTTCTGCAGATATTTAATATATGATGATATTATCATAAATAAAATTATCTAGACAATTTATTTTTATACATTGAGTATTTTTTAAATAAATAGTATTTAAGTATTTGATAAATTAGTTATTCACATTATTTTCGGCATTACGGAATACAATCGGACTAAACACAGGGGAACGGGGACATACGATAGGGACGCAGACGAACAAGCACATTAGAACGTTAACTTAATCACGGCGCGGGCGCGGCGGCGGCGGACGCGGCAAACCTACTTACTAGCACACTAAGTGGTCAAGTACTTGCCTTCGTCGGGTACCGCGGGGTAATCTTGACCTTCCTCCGGAACAGGCTGCTGGACATGGTGGCCGCCGGTCTCTCTCTCTCTCTCCCGCTTGACACCAGTCAGGCAGGCGGCGGTGGCGGCGTTGCGGGGCCTGCTCTCTCGCGCTGCTCGGCTCCCGTCGGGCAGGCCGTTGGAGATGCTGCTGCTGCTGCTGAGCCGATGGCTAGTTGGTGGTATAATGGCGGTCGGGGAGCTGATCGCTCTCCCATGCAAACACTAGGTGTTTGAAATGGTGGCGGGCTGATCGAGCGTATTTGCTCATAGTTGCATTTTAGTGCGTTCTTTTGCATTCACACTTTACGCTTCGACGCCTCGAGCGGTCCCGTCCTATGGGACGCCGCTCCATCGGAGACGTACTCGTCGTTACCCTCCAGCAGCTCATATCTTTGCGCGAAGGGGTTGTATATCAGCTGTTCTTCTGCGCGTCTCGGATCTTCAGTTGTTGTCATCGTTGTTGTTGCCGTAGTTTTACGTCGTTGCGAACGGTCTAGCTCTAGCTGAGCTTGGGTCGTAGTTTTACGTCGTTGCGGATGGGGCCTGTTCTAGCGGTAGGGGAAGAGAGGTTTTTCTGCTATTCGATATCTGTTAAGTTGGGCACGCTCGTGTCCAGCAGGAATAGCGCGAACGATGTTTCGCTGGCCGGTATTATAGTCTTCGGCGGTACCTCGCTTTCGTCGACCTCCTGGGTCGAGTCGGGACTGAACTGGATCAAGTCCCCTTGTAGCTCGTTCAGGGCTTTTGCTAATTCTCTCCCATCTAGCGTATAGGTCGCTTCCTTGGGGATACCCGGACGCGCTTGCACAGCTCGTGCGTTCGCGATTGTTGGGGTCCGATCCCGAGCTATGCTAAAATTTGTGTAATGATTCTTGGGGGGTATAGTTCTCCCGGGGTCTGGTAAGTCTGGGCATATCCTGCCGCCGGAGTCCTCGACCTCTGCCAATGCCTCTCAGCATTGTTCTTCTTATTGGTGCTGGACTCTGTGGAGAAAGTTATATTCGTATGAGGAGGATAGTACCTCTTTAAGTTGGATATGTGTACCGTTGTCTTTTTTCTGTTGTTCATGTCCACTACCTCAAATATTATGGGGGAGATTTTCCTGGTTA
The DNA here is from genome assembly GCA_018907035.1 of Sycobia sp. Sy_11. NCBI lineage: Eukaryota > Metazoa > Arthropoda > Insecta > Hymenoptera > Epichrysomallidae > Sycobia > Sycobia sp. Sy_11. Next base: position 902,274 of record JACCIC010000069.1, read on the forward strand.
TTCGACAAGGGGCTACGAACTTTGGCGCTAGTTTCGCAGAGAATTTTTCGGGGCCCGATGAAAGTACATGGTTGCGCCTACATACTTGTTCATTTATGTCGAACGATTCCTGTCTTCGCTTCCGATTGTAATATTTGGCTTGTTTTTCGCCGGCTGCACACAAGTTTTTCTTGATCATTGCATGGATGGCCGGCAGTCTTTTGACTCGGTTTAGCCAGTCAGAGGGTGTTAGTGTCTGCAATTGCGGTGTTACTCCCTGAGTTTCTCTGTACGTCGGTATCTCTCTTGGCTGTCGTCCAAAGTTTAGAAACGCTGGTGACGCTTGAGTGCTCGCGTATACGGCGGTGTTAACCTCAAACGACAACTCAGGGAGGTGCAAATCCCAATTTTTGTTATCATTTCCTACGAAGGTAGAGATCATGGTTTTTGGTAAGCATTGGTAAGGCGCTATATATTGGTGGGTGATGCCCAATTCGCTTACCTTGCTCTTTAACAGGTTATTGGCGAATTCTATGCCGTTATCAATAATAAAATATTTTGGGCATCCCCACTCTCTACGCATCCCCGGTCAGTAGTAGTGCTGGTTGACTTTGTGCGCAGTCTTCTCGACACCGAAGAGTCCTGATGTTGGAGTATTGTGACACTCATACAAGACTCGCTCTCTATCTTTGTACGGTATCGTTAGCTTCCAGTCATCGGGACTATCGCCTATGATGTTGGTGAGCTCATTCGGGCGATGTTTGTAGAGCTTGTCTTCTCTAACTGTCCAGTCTGGATATTTATCTGGATCTCTTTGTATGTTGTTAATTTTCTCATTGTATGATCTGTCTCTCTCAACAGAGGTTATCGGGGCGGTAGGGGACTGGGATTGTTGGGGGGGGGTCTAGAGAGAGCGTCTGGTACATGCTGTAAGGCTCCTTTTCTGTGTATAATCTCCATGTTGTATGCTTGAAGTGCCGTCGCCCATCTTGCTAGGCGGGCCGTCGGGTTCTTGAGGGTGTGTAGCCACTTGAGACTACTATGATCTGTTATGACCGTAAATCTTTCGCCTAGCAAGTATCCTCTGAATTTCTCCACTGCCCACAAGACAACTAAGCACTCTTTTTCGGTCACCGTGTAATTCGACTCTGCTTGGTTTAGAGTTCGACTCGCATATGCTATGGGGTGTTCTTCGCCGCTGCTCTCTTGGCTGAGCACGGCCCCCAGTACGTAGCTGCTTGCGTCTGTTTGGAGTATATACGCTTTGTTTTGCGTAGGGCGAGCAAGCACGGGTGCTTATGTTAGAAGTATCTTTAATTGGTCAAATGACTCTTGTTGGGCCGGACCCCAATGCCATTTAACATTTTTCTTCAACAGTTTAGTGAGTGGTAGTTTTATCTCAGCTAGCGCTTTGATAAAGCGGGCATACCACCGGACCATTCCTAGAAAGGCTCGCAGCTGTTTTAATTTGGGAGGCCTTGGATATTCACTGACCGGGCGAACTTTATCCGGATCGGTGCGTAGGCCGTTTTCGTCTACTATGTAGCGTAGTTATTTAACCTCGGGGCAGCAGAACTTGGATTTGTCCTTATTAATTTGTAACCCGACCTCGTTGAAGCGGGTGAGCACCGTGATTAGTTTCCGAGTGTGCTGCTCGAACGTCTTAGTGGCGACTATTATGTCGTCCATGTAGACGAAAACGGTCGGCTACCATTCCAGCCCGAAAATAATGTCCATACCTCTTTTAAAGCTGGATGGGGCGTTAGTCAGTCCGTATGGTAATCGAGCGTATTGGAAGCGTCCCTTCTGTGGGACTGCGAAAGCGGTGATTTCCTTGCTGCCTGAGTTTAAGGGGATCTGATGGTACGCTTGGGTCAGATCTATCTTGGATAGATACCGAGCATCCCTTAGGTTGTCTATTAAGACATCCATGGAGGGCAGCGGATATGCGTCTTTCCGTGTTACATGGTTCACCGCTCTGTAGTCGATACAGAAGCGAATTTTTCCATCTTTCTTAGGCACAATCACAGGGTAACTGCTCCATGCGTTCTTTGATGATTCAATAATGCCCTCTGCCAGCAGCCGATCTATTTCGTTGTGCGCCTGGTTTAGTAACTTGTCTGGGATTCGACGTACCCGTTGTTTGATGGGTGCCCTTGTACGTCGATATGATGTGGCTGCATCCGCGCTAGATGCAAAGTTTTGCTCGGTGCGGGTATTAGATCGTACCACACCTGATCGAGCTCCTGTCCTTCTGCCGCATTCAGACGAGGTACACCATTCACGGCTGCTATGGCGGTGATCGTTTCCATCGGTGCATTACCCGGCGTCACGAAGTGTCGTGTTATTTTCCGGTTTGTATGCCACGTGACGTTTGCAAACTTGATGGTGACCTTCATTAGGGTTAGGATATCCATCCCTAATATGAGATCGTACTTCAGTCTTTTTGATACTTTGAATCGGACCATAAAGCGTTGGCCATAGATTTGAAGTATCAAGTCCATTTCCCCATCGTTTGGGCAAAGTTTTCCGTCAGGCATCTGCATATATGAGGTTATTGGTAGGATCGTCGACTCTAACAATTTTCCTGGCTCGGGCCCCACATAGGATTTCCGAACGCCTGGATCTATCAGTGCTGGAAAGATCTTTCCCATAATTTCAATACTTAGGAAGAACCTATTTTCCTCTTCATGGATTTGTGCCGTAGGGTACGTACTCGTTACGTCCCTGGCTTCTGGGCATTGAGTTAGGTTGTCATTTTCCCTTGTGCGTGGAGCCGTGTCACAGGGTGTGTCAAGGCTTGCTCCGTATGCTTGCTCCCCTATGCGTTTCCGGACCTATTATTCGGGCCACATTGAGTACAGTTGAGTGTGGTGACGTCCTTTTCTCCGCAATTGTAACAGTACAATTGCCGTCTGTCTGGGCATCTATCTGCCCAATGTCCCGTTTTCTTGCATGTCCAGCAGGGTCTACTGTCCTCACGTCTGCTCGACATGCTATCACTTCTATCTCTACCGTACGATGAGCGCGAGTCACGATCAGGGGATCGTCTTTTTCGGGAATACGCCGTGCGCTCGTTTCTGTATCTTTGTCGGTCCGGTGATCACCGATCTTGGTGATACAAAGGTCGTTCTTTGTATTCTTCTCGGCTTGATCGTTCGCACCGGTATTCTGGTGTTTGTGACCGATCTCGTCGGCTTCTGTCATAATTATGTTGATCGGAGCGGTGATCGCGCGAGGGGCTTCGGTAGGGGCGGTCTGTGTTGTAACTATTTCGGTATGTTGTAGATTATTTACATTCCATTCGTTAATTAAGGACTTTATTTTAATTATTAAAATTAGTTATTAGTTATTAATTATTAAAATTACTTATTAAAATTATTTATTAAAATTAGTTAAATACAAACAAAATCAACATTCAGGAAGATCAACACACAAGCAGCGAGAGAAAATTATAGTGTATAATTTATATTGATATACTATTGTTAGTTTGGTGATGTCACTTATATAGTTTATGTGATTTGTTTGCAAGCTTATATACGCATCTATGAAGTGTTTATATTACTGTGTATAATTAGTGTGCAATTAGCAAAAGTATATTAGCAACAGCCCATCTATTTTTAAATTATTTAGTTGAAAGCAATAACTGTACGTTTATTAAGGTATAAATTATTAATAGGTAAATATTCACTAGAAGTCCAATTGGTCAATATTATTATTTCTGTTGGTCAAGGTTTGATTGTAATTGTAATTTTAATTTTGGTATCTTTTTCTTTTTTTTTTTATAAAGAAAAGTCTTGATTTGTTTTTTTTTTTTTTATATATTATTACTGAAGTTGTCTTCCCTATGATAGAAAGTTTGTTCAACTATTTTCACACATCTAATAACTTCCCATAATATATTAATTTTCCAAAAAAAAAACTTAATAATTTCAAATAATTTTCAAAAAAGATTTTATTTATTATAAACAATTAAAAATTATTTATTAATACGGTTGCTTTGTTATTTAATTGCATGAGTAATCCTGTTACTCATACATCTGTCTTATGTTTCAGCCACTCACTTTGGAGGTTATCTCCAGTGGTGGTATCCTTATATCAGAATATGTTAGTACTGCTACAGCAGTATAGTTGTAAATTACGAATAAAGAAGTATAATTGTAATAGTCCTTTGTCTCCTCGAGTTGCTGTTATAATAAAACAACTTACTTATTTATTGTATGGTCTTCTCTTCTATTTTATCCTTATTTATTTATTACCTATCCTGGTGATGCCTTGTTTAACTCTTCCTTTGCTTGGTGATTATGTTCACTAATTTGGCAATTTACATATTTATATGTGTCATTGTCTAGTATTCATGAATATATTTATATTGATATTTATCTCTACCTTATTAATTATATCTATTTTGTATTTATATCTTGCATTTATACCTATTTTAGCTACAGTTATATTTTGCATTTATATTGGTTTTATCTATATTCATATCTTATATTTACATCTGTTGTCGTTACCTTTATGTTTTATACTCGTATATATTTTACTTATATTTATATAGTATTGAAGTTTATTGATTCAGTTATATTTACTTTGTTCTTCTTATTGTTATAAATATATTGTTATTGTATACGTTATTTGTATACGCATGTTTATTCTGTTATAATATTATTCTGAGATTTATACATATTTTGGTGATATCTATGTTTTACATGTATCAGCTATATATTCTGTTATAATATTATTCTAAGATTTATACGTATTTTGTTTATGTCTATATTTTTTTTTATATTCATGAGCTATATGTCACTTGTGTTGGAATGATATAACATTGAGCGATGATCATCTGTCTTCTTCTAATACTGGGGAAATATAATATAATTGTCGATAACTGATGTGATGAAGTTGTATTTATTCTATTACAACATTCTATACAAGTCTTCAGTATTACTCCTTTCTCCTCATCATATGTTGTTATTATTATTATTATTATTACATGTCATCAGCATCTGTTTAATGCTGATACTGGATCTTGTTTAAAAATGTACGCTATTTTTCTTTTCTGAACAAAAAGGAAGATTCTATTCTGTTATAGCTGTCAGCTGGCACAGTGCAGAATATGGGAATACAGTAACGAACAATACCACTATGAATATATATGTTAATAGTAGTTTAAGGGGCCAGGATGATTTTAATATAGGGGACATGCACATCGGAAGGGTCAACGTTACACACATATATATATTAATAGATATGGTTACATAAATATATATTAGCAATATATGTGAATAAGTATATAGTATAATTGAACGTCTAGTACAGACAAAAGGAAAGAATATATATGTATGTAGAATAGTTACATGTTAGATATGTATGTATGTTATATATAATTTAAAGAAAATAAAATGAATATAAGATATATATGTAATGGATAATATTGTAAAAATATATACTATGTATGACTAAGTAAATATATGGTATATGTGAAATTTATATAATCAAATGCTGAATAGAAAAGGTGAACATATGCATGTATACTGAATATGCATCTATAATAAATATAAGTTGTATATATGAATATAAAAGAATATAAGGTCTAAATATATGTTGTATATATAAATATAAAAGAATGAATATCAGACATATAAATAACAAGATGAGGAAGAAAGTCCAAAGATACGCATGTATACTGAATATATATCCAATACATATGTTACATATATATTTGAATATATATATATCGAAATAAGACATATATGTGCTCAGATAGTGAATAAAGCATATATATATATATATATATATATATATATATATATATATATATATACACACGTGTGATGAACATATATCAAATGCGTATATTATACATATGTAAATGAATATACAAGCAAGATTCATGTGTATATAATCAGGTAAAAGAAGATCATATATATATGCACATATAATAACTGTGTGTTAAATATATATATGTTATACACATGTGATCAAGTATTAGATGTGTAAGACAAATGTAGTCATGTACAACATAAAAGCGAGCCCATATACGCATTTCCATTGGATTTCATAACCAGCATGTAATAATATTACAGGTTATTATATGATTTAGCATATAATAAGGTGTAATATTAAACTCACACAACTTCAAATTTAGATTTTAGGAGGATGATAAACAATTAGGAGAATAAATATCAGGTATGTGAATAAGTCTTTCCCGTTTTTTTTCAAATTTTGAGCCTTTATTCTGAAAAAATGGTTACAAATGAATTATTAAAAGTATTGGCCATCGCTAGCTACAACTTTTTCCCATCTTTCTGGCAACATACGAATCCCGTTGCGAAAAAATTCGACCGGTTTGGCCTCTATCCAGTCATCCACCCATTTTTTGGCTTCCTCGTAGGAATGGAAGTGCTGGTCAGCCAGGCCATGCGTCATCGACCTGAAGAGATGGTAATCAGACGGAGCAACGTCTGGACTATACGGCGGGTCGGGTAGGACTTCCCATTTGAGCGTTTCTAAGTATGTTTTCACCGGCGGTGCAACATGTGGGCGAGCATTGTCATGTTGCAAAATAACTTTGTCGTGCCTGTCGGACTATTGTGGCCGTTTTTCTCGCAGTGCGCGGCTCAAACGCATCAATTGTCGTCGATAGACCTCGCCTGTGATCCTTTCATTCGGTTTCAGAAGCTCATAGTAAACCACACCTAGCTGGTCCCACCATATACAGAGCATGAGCTTGGCGCCATGAATATTTGGCTTGGCCGTCGATGATGATGCATGGCCGGGTAGTCCCCATGATTTTCTTCGCTTCGGATTATCGTAACGTATCCACTTTTCATCGCCAGTCACGATACGATGCAGAAAACCCTTTCTTTTATGTCGCTGAAGCAGCTGTTCGCAAGTGAAAAAACGCCGTTCGACGTCTCTCAGCTTCAGTTCGTACGGCACCCAATTTCCTTGCTTTTGGATCATTCCCATGGCTTTCAAACGCTTGGAAATGGTTGTTCGGTCAACTCCCAATGCTTCAGCAAGTTCTTCTTGCGTTTGACAAGAATCTTCATCAAGCAAAGTCGCCAATTCTCGATCTTCAAAGATTTGCGGCCGCCCGGAACGCTCCTTGTCTTCCACGTCGAAATCAGCGCTTTTGAAGCGTCGAAACCATCCGCGAACACTTGAATCATCGACACAACCTTCTCCATAAGCCTTGATCGAAGCAATCGATGCGTCTCGGCAGCAGATTTCTTCAAATTGAACCAATAAAGTGAAACTTCCCGCAAATGACGTCGACTCGGCTCAAATTTCGACATTTTCACGATATCAAAAATTTATGATGCGAAAAAATTTTAACTAATGTGTTAGTATGGAATTGTTGACATATGAATAAGCTTTGATTATGACATATGTAACCATTGAATACTCGCACAGTATTGGTGGCGCCATCTCTTACAAAAAACGGGAAAGACTTATTCACACTGCTAATAGTAAATAACTCTAAGTCTGTGTTATTATATTTGTGCAAAAGTCCTTCTGAGAGGTAATTCACCTCTAGCATTAGCAGTAAGTAATCACTTACTTAATAACAAGAAGCAATTATCTGTTGTGTTTATCGTCCTGACCTTAGGTATATTAATATTAATATTAGTTACATGCTATGTTATGATCACTAAGTGACGCCTGCTGCCTCATTTTCCGTACGGGGTTCATGTTAACCGGGAGGGAAGGCAAGAAAGAAAAATAACATGAAAAAAAAATGTCTGTGAAATATGATGTATATCTGACAGTTCAGTGGTGCTGTAGCAGCCGCTTGCTGCTACGGCGCATATCAGTACGCGCGGTTCAAAATGGCCGTCTGACTACGTAGTCAGGCGGGCAGTTGTTCTCTGCTTCTTTTTCTTTCTTTCCCCCGGGGATTTTCTTTTCGATAGGGATTTACTTTTTCACGCGCATAATATCCGCGAGCAAAGTATCCGCCGAATTCGATGCGCGTGCACTTTTCACACACGCATGCATGTGTTGTTTCTTTATGTACACACACACACACATTCTCACATATGCGTTACAGTAATACTTTGCACGCACACGCACTCGTCTCACACACACACACACGCACGCTCTCACACGTAATTAGCTGCGCAGATTTCGCGACACTTCCAACGGTTACAATGACATGCTAGCACGATACACGGGGGGACGGGGACACGCGATAGGGACATATACGGACGAACACACGTTAAAACGCTAAGTTAAACACGGCGCGGGCGCGGCGGCGGCGGACGCGGCAAACCTACTTCCTAGCCCACTAAGCGGTCAAGTACTTGCCTTCGTCAGGTACTGCGGGGCGATCTTGATCTTTCTCCGGAATGGGCTGCTGGACGTGGTGGCCGTCGCTCTCTCTCTCTCTCTCTCTCTCTCTCTCTCCCTCTCTCTCTCCCGCTTGACACCAGTCAGGCAGGCAGTGGCGGCGGCGGTGCGGGGCCCGTCGGGCAGTTGGTAGTGGAGCTGGAGGAGAGCAGGCGGCAGATCGCACACGACTCCGGTCGTGCAGACAGCCGCAGCTGCGGCGGCGTTGGTGGTGTAATGGCGGTCGGGGAACTACGCGCTCTGCGGATGCGAACACTTGCTGTGGCGAGAATCGCCGGGGCTTGGAACACAATGTTCGCGAGGTCCTCTCTGTCCTTTTCAAGTCGTCCTCTAGTTAATGCGTTAAAGCACACACACGAGCCACTCACAGTGCGGGGCTGACTATCCTCGAAGGTTGCAACGGAGCTTACGCGCGCACGCGGTTTTAAACGCAGGGACCGTCGATAGGGACGGTTACAAAATCCCCCTTCCAAAACCGACGTGGGCACGTGGGGATCAATACGAACAAAGTCTAATAACGTTGAGGGGAACCGGACGATGCACGATAGGGAGGAAAAAAAAACGTGATACATGTTTATGACACACTACATAGGGAGCGTACCCTTTTGGCAGCGCGACTGTATTATTCGAGCTTAGGCGCGCACGCGGTTTTAAACACAGGGACCGTCGATCGGGACGGTTACAATATATATATATATATATATATATATATAGATATATGTATATGCATATATTTAATAAAATAAATGGCTTTTAACTTTCTATCTAAAAGAAAAGAAATAATTTCAACAAAAATTACGAAAGGAGAAGAAAAAAATAAATAATTGAATTCATTCAATACAGAAATTTAACATTTTATCAATTTCTTATTTCAGATCTTTTAACAAAATTTTTCTAAACAGCAAAAAAAATCATTTATTTTATATAACAGGAAAAATAAAAATAAAACATTTATAATCTATTTCTTTTTTACAGGTTTCTTCATCAGTTTCTTCCGAGTCGGTGGCGCTATATATCCCATCATTTTCTAACATAGCGGTGACTCTCCTAGGTGCTCGACGATGTAGCCGCCTGTTTTTCTGGCGCCGTTTCTGGGCTGCCGGACTTCGCTGGTTGAATAAGATTCTATAGCCGATCTTATTTATTTACGCCATGCCAAAAATAATATCCACTGGTTGCTCCGTTATAACGTCAAAATTTCTAATCTTTATTTTTTCTTTGTAGGTATATTCCATCTAGAGAGTGTATGCGGACACTATGTTTACTGGATCGGTGGTGTATAATGGGTCCCGGTTTAGGTGAAGGACCGTTTCCCCATATACACGCCTAGCACCTCTTCTTTCTAAAATTCTGCCGAGCTCTGCTGATGCTGTGGTCATTAGTGCCCCGGTGTTGATCAGGGCATGGAACTGGAATCCATAGCACCTAATGGGAACACTAAGTTCCAAGTATCGTTGGCAGAGCTCCTGTTCGTCTGGGTGCTGCATATTGATTAAACTCCTGGGCCTCTGGACGGTCCTTATATAGTAGTTTCACGGTGGTATCTTATCTAGATTATTGTATTTTCCCCGTAGATCCTTAATATGGATGTGCTTAATAATTTTTCCTTTATTATCTTTCAGGTTATATATAACCGGTGATATCTTCCTGAAGATAATATACGGACCCAAGTACTTTGGAGCTAATTTCGCGTTAAATGCGTCTATTTTATTCGACAAAACGTGTAAGCGTTTATAGACACAGTCGCCGACTTCCGGGCTCCATTTTCGACGTTTTTGATCATAGTAATATTTCTGTTTTTGTAAACTTCTAGCTAGTTCGTTCCGTCCTCGTTCTATCGTTTCTTATATCTTTTTGATACGATTCTCGGCGGTAATATTGTATTTTTGGCCGAATTGTTGGACAAGAGACCCGGGTGCTCTTAATACTCGTCCGAAATTTATGTAAGCGGGTGTAAAACCCGTCGTTTCGGACGTAGCGGTATGATATGCGAATTGTAGCTCGTGCAAGTAGCAATCCCATGATCGGTAATTTTTCTATATGTACTGAGAAATCATAGTTTCAACTAATTTGTTCGCTCGTTCTACAGGATTACATTGTGGCGTATACGGTGGCGTTTGTCGGTGAGCTATTCCGGATTTTGACAGCATTTGCGTAAATTCTTTTGAGACGAATTGTTTCCCATTATCCGAAATGATAGTTTTCGGGCATCCGAAACGTAGGATGACTTGCTGTTTAACTGCCAGAGTTATAGCCTCAGAAGTCGCTTTCCGTAAAGGTTTTAATTCTACCCATCTTGTTAGTCATGCAAGATAAATTAACAGCCAGGTGTTAAAATTTGTTGATCTTGGGAGTGGTCTTATGAGATCGACGGCCACGATATCCCAAGGCTGTGCGACTAACGTCGCATGCAATTTTCCAGCCGATGCTTGTTATTGCGATTTAAACTAGTGACAGTTCTCGTAATTTCTTACATAATTTGTTATCATCCGGAGCATTCCAGGCCAGTAATAGCTTTTGGATATTTTTTTACTAGAGTTTTCGAAATTCCCAGGTGACCAGCAGCGGGATCGTTGTGTACTTCATTTAGAACTTTATATTGTTCGGATTTAGGTACACAGATTTTCCACTGCAAATTTTCACTAGTATCATTAAAGTCTAAAGTATGCAGGATATGCTTATATAATCTTCTATTGATTCTACAAAAATCTGGGTAGCTTTCAGGATCGCTTTCCACATTCTTGTATATTTTTTCATATCAGTCCTCTCTTTTGTGTGGTTGCTTCGATGGCTAACGGCTGTCGGGATAGGGTATCGGCTAGTAAATTATCTTCACCAGGACGGCATTTAATTTCGAAATCATACTGGCTTAATTCGAATGCCCAGCGGGCTAAACGACCGGAAGGATTCTCTATATAGTTAAGCCATTTTAGCGATTAATGGTTGGTGAGTGCTATAAAGTGGTATCCTTCGAGATAATCTCGGAATTTCCACACACCCCATTTGATTGATAGATATTCTAGCTCAGTGACAGAATAATTTTTTTCGGCTGGGGAGAGTATTCGGCTTGCAAATGCGATGACTCGTTCATTGTTCTCATACGCTTGAGTAAGCGCAGCTCCCAATCCTTCTTTACTGGAATCCGTTTGCAGGATAAACGGGCGACTCCAGTTTGGACAGGAAAGAATGGGTGCGTTTGTGAGCAGCTGCTTGATTTTGTCAAACACATCTTGCTCGGTTTCTCCCCAGGTCCATTTAGCTTTTTTTCTAGTAAGACGATATATTGGTGCGGCAACATTCGAGATATCTTTAAGGAATCGTCTGTACCACGATATTAAACCCATAAATCGCTGAATTTCTTTCATGTTTTTAGGTGGTGCTAAATTAAGTACAGCAGCCGCCTTTTCCGGATCGGTTTGTAGATCATTGTTGTCTACTATATGTCCTAAATATTTTAGACTTGAACGGGCGAAATGGCACTTATCTGGATTCGGTTTCAGTTTTGCAATTTTCAGGCGGTTAAAACTTCTTTCAATTTTTCCATATGTTCCTCGAATGTAGATGAGACTACTAGGATTTCATCTAGATATGCAAATGCATACGGAGCCATTTCCGGAGTTATCACTCTAACTAGAAGTTGTTGAAACGTGGCCATAGCTGCGTGTAAACCAAACGGCATTACCTTAAATTCAAATAAACCTTTATCGGCCACGGTAAAAGCAGTAATCGAACGACTTTCCGGGGTTAATACAACTTGCCAATATCCGTTTTTTAAATCCAATGTTGAAAGATATCGTGCTCCTCGTAATTTGTCCAAAGTTGCATTAATTTGTGGCAGAGGATAGGCGTCTTTCTTTGTTACTTTATTTACTTTTCGAAAATCTATACAGAATCGTTCTTTTCCGTCTTTCTTTTTTACTATTACTACCAGTGAGCTCCATGGACTGCTTGATGTTTGAATTACGTTTTCACTTAGTATTTTATCAACCTCCTGATTGATAATTTCTTGCATGGCCGGATTTCTTGGTCGGTATTTCTGCTTTATTGGTGTTTTTTCCTCTAAGACTATTTCGTGCTGTAGGAGCGGAGTGGGACCTTTGATAAAGTTAAATTTATCCATTTCTGTTTTTAAAATTTTTTCTAATTTTTGCTGCTCGATTGGATTTAAATTCTGAAGTTCGTAAGGTGTTCCAATTGTACATACTTTATGTATTTGGTCGTTTGAAGTTTTATTTAACTCACGATTGTTTAATATTATATGGATTTCGAGTTTTTGAAGAATATCCATACCTAAGAGCATAGGATGGGTCTATCCGTTCATTACTAGGAATTTTTTGTTGGAATCTTTTTCGTTGCACATATATCGGTCCATAAATATTTCTTCTAAGGCTTATTTCTGAGCCGTTTGCCAAGACTGCAATTCGATTACTTGGCTCAGTATGCCATGCGAATTTCATGCAAACTTCATTAAGTTGTTCACTTACATAAGAACTTACAGATCCCGTATCCAGAAGAGCTGACACTTCGTAATCACAGATCATCACTCTTACAAAATGTCTATTATCTGTTTCTATTTCTAATTCTGCTGTACGTAAAAGTAGCAGGCGGCATGTCATAAAGTGTGTTCGCAGCTGGGTGTGCCACGACTGGACTGGACGTTGATGTAGCTGCTCGTTGATTTAGGAGCTATAGACGTAGTTGACGAAATTCTTCCTCAATTTCTTCTAGATCTTGAGTTCGGTTCAGATTTTCGTTGAAGTCTTTTTCGTCTTCCGGTTTGTCGAAGAAGAGTTCCGGGTGAGTCCGTACATATGAGATTAAACTTTGTCGCAAATACGCTTTTGTACCGTCTATAGGTAAATTATTTTTAACAAGTTCTCATTCGATTTGATCTTTCGTTAATTTATAGATCCAGCTTAGTCGTGGTTTTGCTATTTTAGTAGGATTTTAATTTTATTTGAAATGACAAAATACAAAAAATATACTGTGTAATATTTTTTTAACTTTTCTGAAATGGAAAAGATAATTTCTTTTTATTTTATCTACGAGAAAACTATTAATTCAGTTTTCTATTTTTTAAAACCGGTTAATTTTATTGTAATTTCGATATATGTTACTCCATGCTTCAGCTCAATACGCCTTAGCACCTAGTCACTTAAACACGCTACTAGGCTCTTTTTACACAAATCGAAAAAATGCAGTTTCTGTATAATAATTTAAAAATTTCCGTTTAAAGAAATTATTTCAGAAATAATAAATTATACTCAAATATAAATTTTACGGATTTATCATACTAGTCCCTGTTCGGGCGCCATGTAACATTCCTATCCCCCTCGGGATAGCCCACGCGGTATTTTGCCAGGGCAGTTTGAGAGGGGAGTAAGTATTTCGGGATCGGATGGCGGATCAGGAAAATAATTGTACAAGTACACAGTATATTTTTAATAACAATAAAAATGGCTTTATCCAGCTAATCCTCTATCTAGAAGATTCTGAAACAAATAAATTAGAAACAAAATGATTAATAAAAAGTCATTTACAGCTTGATCTATATATATAATTACTTATACTAAGTTCGCGTTATTTTTCACGATGCGTATAATATCCGGCGCTATTTACCACACGGAATGCACGGCAGTTGAGCGACAATCGGCACACATTCACGCAGATCGTGTGGGCGCAGTTTGGAAGTAATCTGGAGCCACAATGTTTAGTATCCCAGATAGCAGACCGTGGAGGTTCACGCGTTACGGTAATCTGTCGCTAGAATGGAGTGATTGGAGGTGCAGAAAATACCCAGATCAGGACAACGCAAAAATACACGCATGGCGTTAATGTAGCTACAGTTTATTGCATGACATATGTAAATATGCCCCCATATATATATATATATATGTATATATATATATATATATATATATGTATATATATATATATATATATATATATATATTATATTACAATATATTTTAGAGCATTTCTTCTGAATATTCTAGTTCATCCTCTTGTTCTTGTTCTTTTTCCTATATCTTCAGTTTTAATTTCTATTCTATCTTTTAGCTGTTTTGATATTATAGAATATACACCTTGTCTCCTATCTTTCTTGTTATTGTAACTTGTTTATTACCATCTGTATCTGATACTGTGAGTCGTTGTTCAAGATTTCCATCTGGTTTCGTTACAATTGGAGTAGAAACAAAATATGCAATAGACCTTACAATACTATGTGGGATTGATGCAGCTGGCCAAATTTTTGCCAATTGGTCAGTATTTCTTGTGAATTATGAAATGAATAATTACGTTCAGAAATGGTAAATATTTTATTGTTTTTATTTGTACTGTACAATTAATGAATTACTTTCTATCTATATCAGATTTATCTAATTTTTGACTATTTGGTGGTATTTCAGAAGAAGACTAATAATTCCTCACAAAGATTTTTTCCACTAAATTTTCTATTAAACTTGTGTTTGAAAAGTGTTAGAACTTCATCACGAAGACCCTTTTTATCAAAATTTTCTGGCCTTGGCAATGTATTTGAATAGTCATCTACTTTTAGAATAAAAATGAATTCATTATTAAATTAACTTAATTGAAAATAGAATGTATTAATATAATATATAATAAAATTTGTGTATATTATATATATATATATATATATATAATATATTATTGTGACAGGGATGGGTGAGTACGTGTATGTGCTGCCATCCCTTCAGGTCTTGCCGCCGCCGCCTCCTGTCTCCAACGGAAAACACGACGACATCGGCCCCGACTATAAGTGGCAGCCCGTTACTCTCTCTCTCTCTCTCTCTTCTCTGACTCCACGCGCGCCGTCAGCTCGGTGACTCTCGGCCTGCGCGCCTCTCGCCTTCGCGCATTTGTTCCACCAAACGCATAATCTAATTAATGATACGTGTAACTTTATTCATCCTGTTTTCTTTTATTCCTTTTGTCTCCCTACCTCACACGCAATCCTGCATGCGATACTTTGCCTCTCGCGGACCGCCCCTCTCCCTCGCCGAAACGATTCGGGGCTAAGCCCAGCCGGGCACACCTTTTACAACGGCCGAGCCCGCTGTCCTCGTGTTCGAGGCGGACACACGCACCGTTACATGGCGCCCAACGCAATCTTGGGATCGCACAATTTATTTTAAAATATATATATACGTTCATATATATTTTATTGTATATTTATTTTTGTAAAAATCTAGAGCCCCAGCGAAAATTCGCAAGTTAAGCGGATGCGCGCAAACCTAAAATTATTAAATAATTGTGCCAAATAATTATTTCTTAAATAATATAACTATTAATATAATAAATAGTTATATTGAAAAGTGCTCATGTACAGCGCGCCGAGAGTGTTTACGATTTCGAGTCGATAACGTAAACATTCGCGACGAATGTTTAAAATTGCCAGTTCCGCGAAAGCGGCTGAAAAGCATCACAAATTTAATGTACAGCCGAATACGAGAATATAATATTTGTGTGGCTTTTCAAGCAATAAATACATTAATTAATTATATCATATGTTAAATTAAATTAACGCGGATAATTTTACTAACATAGGCATTAATTTAGAATTTAATTTAATTATATTAATTTAACTTATGTTAAGTTAAAATCAATTAATAATCTTATTTAGAGTGCGATATATAATGATAATATCAATGTGAAATAATAAAATATAATTAATGTAAGGAGTAATACAAATTTAAAACGAAGATTTACATTCGACATTATTATATAAAAAGAAAAATATATACACAAATATAAATTTACGCAGAGAAATATAATAGTGTGAAGTCGACGACCTGTGTATACATACACACAGACTACCGCAACTCTACGATATAAGTACGCACGATTGTACTTACAGGCGAACTTACGACTGACGCAAAACTTTTTCTTTTCTTTTTAAAATAATAAAATCAAAATTTATATATATTTTTTCTGTGCGTTTTCGCTTTTTGGTTTTCTTTTTTTGTTGTATTTTTGTTTTTTTTATATTTCTCGAAAAATAAAAAAAGTAAAATTTTATTATAATTTCAAAATAATTTTCTTTTGTGTGAAATACCTTTTTCTTTTAATTTTGGATTCAAAAGTGAATCCAAATTTACAATTCAATTTTGAAAATTTTTGAAAATTTGACAAAGAAAATTCTTTCAAAATACAAGTTCACAAGAAGGAAAAAATAAATAAACTATTTTCAGTTTTTTTTTGCACTTTCGTGGTGAAAATAAAATTTTTTATTTATTTATTTATTTTTGTGTTAGTCGCCTATAATTTTTGCGCTGTCGTTCTCGCTATTCACTATCTCTTGACACTGTAGACTTTCATTATTTACCAAAAAAATGTGTTTTGTTCTTTATTTTTTTTGCTCAATGAAAACAACGAATATTAAATAATTTAACAATCAGTAAATCAACTAATAAGTAAAATCTATATATTTAATAATTTATTAGTAACAGATGCAATTGAAGGTAACAATTGAGAACTAATTAAATAATATGTTAATTATTAAATTGAATAATAATTAATTAAATACTGTTAAATAATAATTATTAAAATTTTGTTAATTAGCAATCAATTAAATCTGGTTAAGAAATAATTGATTGTATTTGGTTCGTTAATTAGACAAAGATTTAGACAAATAACAATTAAATTAGTTAATGAATTCAATAATGCCCGTAACTAATGAATTCAATAAACCGTTGAGCGATGCTCATTTGATGGTTGTTACGACGAGATAGAACACCCAACAAAAATGTGTCGTGATAGAAGAAAAGAGACCAGACAAAAAAAAGAAAAGAATAAAAAATTGTTGTTTAATATTTATTAATTAATTAACTAATTAATAAATTCTCTCAAAATTGTTTTTTTAATGGTTAATTGTTTGGTGAATTAATTTCTATTGTTTTTACTGTTATCCAATTGCTGGAGTATTACCGAGAAGGGTTGAGCAGCAGTCGAGCCTCAGTCTGCTGACCCCAAAGACAATCTAGCAATTAGCTCTGTATTACACAACCTACAGAATATGCTACAAACTTGGATGCGACAACAGAACAGCACTGTCCAAGATCTGCAGTAGAGACAAAATGAAATGCATGCTACTTTGGCTAGCATTCAACAACAGCTGCAGAAAACTCCGTGACGCGACCGTATAACTTTCCAAGACACGTACGATCTTCAATACTTGGAAAGTGACAAAAACTCTAACAACAATAGAATTTCAAGGTCGACTGGCCAGCCTACGTTCTCGGCTCCTTGCCATACTCCGTACCAAGGGCCTGGAAGGGGGGCATCACATATATCGAAATATGATTAGCTCGCCCCTTCATATAACGCGATCAACGCTATCAAGCACCTTGGCCCAGCGCACGGACATTGGTAAAACCGTGCGACAAAGGAAAATCTGATTCAATGGTGCCAAGGGAAAAAGCATGGAAGAATTTCTGCAGAGAATCGCGGAATATCGCAGATTGACGCCGCTCACGAACGAGGATATGCTCAATGCAATGACGGAGCTCCTCGACGGTGTCGCCCTACACTGGTACCGTCAATCCCGGAAAGACTGGACCACTTGGCAAGAGTTCTGCCATGCAGCCCGCAGCTGCTACGGCGTCGACCGACGCTTCGAAGCTGAGCTGATTAGCGTAGCACAGCGGCGTACGCAGGCTAAACGCGAGTCAACACGTGACTACGTGTTCTGCTTGTTGACGATCCTAAATCGGTTCGAAGAACCATGGTTGGACGACAAACAGCTCGCTCTCATCTACGGTAATCTACTCCCGGAGATACAGAAGTTACACATTACAGAATGCGTCTGCGACGCGGAACGCAACTATAAGCCACCTCCGTCACCTGAGGACTGCATATTGCCCGAAGTGGCTTTTCATGCGGCAGACACGTCTCGGACGTGCTCGAAGCCAAAGATCGCGGCTGTGGACATGAAGTCGCCCGATGTCAAAGCTTTAGTGCGAGAATTCTTGCAAGAGGTGGGCTTTAGAGCCACCTCCCCTGATTTAGAGGCGCCAGGTGTCGCAGCTCTTATGATGAAGAGGAGCAGTCGCGACTCACGCCCGAGGTCTCTCTCTCTCGTTTGTCCGAGGACGACCTGCGAAGTCGCCTCCCTCGGTGTCACTGATGTGCAAGATTCCTGGTATTTGCGCCTTTGTAAGAAAGTGGTGAGCGATTCGACCGACTACCCATGGTGGAAAGTCGTTGGGCAAGGACTATACTACTACCGTCCTGATCCTGCCGGCGAAGATTTAGTAGATGACCAGGATGCGAGGAAGTTAGTCGTGCCTAAAGAAGATCGTCGTACCGTTCTTCATGAATGTCATGAGCAGCCCACAACTGGTCATTTCGGGCGCCATAAGACTATAACCGTATTGCACGATCATACTATTGGCCCTCATTGCACAAAGATGTGACACAATTTGTCCGTGACTGCACCGTGTGCCAGCAATGTAAGGTGCAGCAAGCTGCGCCAGCTAGCCTGATGGGCCAACGAACGGTCACCCGCCCTTGGGCAGTACTAGCTGGAGACGTGATGGATCCGTTTCAACGATCTACCAGAGGATACGAGTACTTGCTGGGTAGAGTGTATGCCTATCCGAAAGGCGAATGCGCAAACGATTCGCCGCGAGTTGAAAGATCGCATATTTTTACGCTTTGGTACTCCCGAAGTATTCCTATCGGACAATGACACCGAATTTCGTAATAAGATCATCGAGAAATTCCTTGTAGAGCGTGGGGTGGAGCATTCCACGATACCCCCGTATCACGCCCAAGCCAATCCGGTAGAGAGGGCCAATAGGACTCTGAACACCGCGATAATCGCCTTCATTGAGGAGTCTCACAGCACTTGAACACCGCCTTTCCCGGCCAACGAGAACGTGCTGCCATTCCTTCAGGGCTTGCCGCCGCCACCTCCTGTCTTCGACGCACAAGACGATGACATCGACCCCGACTGTAAATGGAAGCCCGTTACTCTCTCTCTCTCTATCTTTTATCTGACTCCACGCTCGCCTTCGCATGTTTGTTCCATCAAACGCATAATTTAATTAAAGATACGTGTAACTTTATTCGTCCTGCTTTCTTTTATTTGTTTTGTCTCCCTACCTCACGCGCAATCCTGCATGCGATACTTGAACTTTCGCGGACCGCCTCTCTCCCTCGCCGAAACGATTCGGGGCGAAGCCCAGCCGGGCACAACTTTTGCAATGGCCGTGTCCGCCGTCCTCGTGTTCGAGGCGGACACGCGCACCGTTACATTTGCGACGGCCAAAAACATGGCCGCACAAATTCATTGCGACCGATATATAAATTTATTATACAAATATATCGCGAACACAATAAACACATTAATTTATAATAATTTATTTCCATCACACACGCGAAAAGAATAATAAATTAAATGTAAAGTCAAATTATTAGAATACACGAAAATATAACTACATGCAAAGTAAATTAATAGATTTAACGCGGTAAATATGGCGCGCGCATTCTAGTACATACAACGGGTGTTCGAAAACGAATTCACCCGCTGTATTTAATTAAAATAATTAAATAAAAATATTAATTGTACTTAATATATATATATATATATATATATATATATATATATACATACACGTATATGTGCATATACACTATTATACGTGTATACAATCACTTTACACCGCACACCAGCTGCAAACATAAAGAAAAATTGTGAATAATAATTATTATGATTATTAATAAATATTATTATTATTAATTATCATTATTATTAATGTAATTATTATAATTCGGCGGCTCATCCGAAATAGAACGAGCGGCGACGGAAATAATCAACCGTTTTATTATAAAAGGGCCTGCACAAGGCAAAATCAACAGTTCACCCGGTGAACCGACTGCCCCGAAGTCGAGTCACATGAACTCTCCCCGGAGCTAAAAAACTCATCCAGAGCTTAAAATAATTCTGAGGTTAAATCCTGCCCGAAACTATTAGTTTGATCTCTGTTGTAAGACGCTCCTCAAAAGACAGACAACTAATAGCTTTACCTATTCTCAAATGAACGTGATCCTGATTGCGAGGCGCTCCTCAAAAGACCAGCCGTTCTCTTATCCTTTACATTTATTTTGCTTTTCGAAATTATTAGCTTGATCTCTGTTGCGAAGCGCTCCTCAAAAGATAGACGGCTAATAATTTTACCTATCCCTGAGGAAACGTGACCGTGGTTGCGAGGCACTCCTCAAAAAACAAGCCGTTCCCTGATCCCGACTAGACATTTTTCCCTTAACTCTTGATCCTGGATGCAAGGCGCTCCTCAAAAGGCCAGCGGAGTTAAGTTCACCTTAGAATAAACCTATTTTAAATTCTACTTGTCGTATTTTTATAGTTCCCCGCGTGGAAAATAGCACCGAGAATCTATCTGGAAAATAGCGCTGGATTAAACTACGCGATGCAGAAACTAGCGCGAAACCAGTAGCTATAAAAAAAAAATATATATATATATATATATATATATACATCCAGCTAAAATTATTTCTCTTAAGCAACTGTTTAAATTTATTTTGTCTGTTTCAGAAAACCTTGTAAATAGAAGGAAGTTTAGTAAATAAATTTATTTTTATATTTTGTTATTAAAATATACTGTTCTTATAAATTTTTATTTTCCTGATCCGCCGCCCTATCCCGAAATACTTCCTCCCCATTCACAGTACCCTGGAAATATACCTCGTATGCTATCCCGAGGGGAACAGGAATGTTACACATTATATATAATATATAATAAACTCTGTATATATTTTATATCGTATTGTAATCTATAATACAATTTGAAAAAGATTGTTGATATTGACTATTTGGCTCTTTACTATGTTCCAAGACAAAATTAAGATTAATAAGTAATAATTAAAACAAATAATTATAACTAATGCCTAAATAATACTGTAGTTATTGACATCATCTTCATCATCATTGTTTTGCCCAATTGGATTTCTGAACCTATTTCCGTAGTGTTGATCATCTTTAAACCTGTAAAACATTTAATAAGTATTAGTTATTTATGAGTAAAAGTAATATATTGAGATATATATGAAATATATAATCAGATATAATCGTGGAATATATCCATCTGCCACCTATAATATTATAAACACACTTCGCGTACTGATATGTATATATATATATATATATATATATATATATTAAAAAACAAATTGGTAGAATAATTATTGATATAATAATTATGACAAGCTGACAGTCCATATTCATAATTACCATATTATTACACTCCACCTTCGCATAATTAACCTTATGTAAAATTTTAAAATGACTCGAATGTATGAATTATTAATACTTTATTAAGTTACAAATGCAAATACATGCCTTTTTTGGAATAAAATTGAAAACACAATTTCTCACGTCCATCTTCATGCAATCTGCAATCCGTATTCAAGGTGCACATATATACAAACTTAATTATAACTATATGAGAACTTATAAATAAATATATATATATATATAATATTTTTATACCGCTAATATAAAATATAATATTTAATTTGCCGATGTTTTCGTAAACCCTTATAACACGTGCTAATTGCATTAATGCGCAGTATCTGGCAGTATTTTAAATATGCATACATCAACAAAATATATAAAAATTATCTATATTTTAATATATGGATACACGCTGCCATCTGATGCAGAAAAACATAATTTGGGAACCATAACCTATAAAATTTGCACAAGCCAATCTTACTTCCAGAATGGAAACACGATTTGCTTGATAAATCGTGTGTCTAATTTAGACCGATTCTGGAAGCACGATTGGCTTCTCCAAAACGTGGATCCAATATAGAAACAGATAGGGCCCACACGCACATGCACACTGGAGCCAAACCGTGACAAGCACGCGCTTTTATCTAGGTGTGAAGAACGTGTCTAGCTACTTTTGGCCAATTAGTCCCAATTTTCTCGGAAGATTATTATTTTTTTTTTTTTTTTTATGTAATTTAACGTCGCTTTATTTATGCTTCCAATTATCGGTGCTAATCAGCGACGGAGGTCTACGATGTGTTTGTAAACAAAGCACATGTAAATAATTACAGCGGTGCCTGTATCAATCGGCCGAGACCGGGATTTGAACTCGGATCACCGAGTTACTAGTCCTTCGCTCTAGCGATCGAGCCATCGTAGGCCTCTGGAAGATTATTATGTGCACAATTTACCAGTAAAACTATTCCACGCTATCAGAATTGAGGTTAGAAATTAAAAACAGTTTTGTTGCGTAAAATATTTAAGAATACTTTAGAAATACAATTAAAAGTATGATTGATATATGTCTCACATTATTTTATTATTCTATATTTATTGTGAATATATCAATAAATTTGTATTACTGTAAATGTTTACTTCAATTTATTAGATTCTTGTGCAAAATAAATTTCAATTTGAACTATATAATTAATACATAATTATATAAGATTTATTATCAGTTAAAGCACTTTTGTAATGTTAATAATTTTATTTTTATTGCGTATATATTTATAAACTATATCATTTTAAAAGTTTTTTTTTATTGTCTAGAAGTAAATTGGGCTTTACTGAAAGACAGTTGAAGATAAAAAAATTAGTTTTCTGTTTATGTTATTCAGATTCACTGAATATGTTCAAGTTATATATCTTTTAATATATATAAAATTTAAACTCAAAATGTTTTGCTTATTTTAGGTACAAAAAAATGATGAACTACCAAAAATGATGTACAAAAAGTCAATATTTCATGTAGATTTTTTATTCTGTTTTAAAGATCAATGTGAAATCGCTGAAATCAAATTAAGGAAAACTATAACAGGTTTATCATTTAATGATGTTAATACAAGGACAGATATATTTAAATTTCATGCGAGATTCATTAATCTGCTCAAAATTAGTTTTAAATAACTACTTTACAAAGTATTTTGTAAAAAGTAACTTTATTTTATTTATTTAGCTGGAAATCATTCAGATGCACTTACATCAAGTGAAGAGGATTATGATGTTGAGTATGCATCAGAAGAAGATAGATTAGATGTTTCAAATGCTAAAGAGAAACATAATAATAATATTGGAGTTAAAGTGGAATTTGTACTAATGCAGATGAATGATGACAATTGTAAAAACTTAAGTTCAATGTATACAAATGATATTACAGAAGTTACTTATGTATATATTATTTGACAAATGGAATTTTACTACATGAATTTATAAGAAACAATGAACATATATTTTTTATAGGAGTGAGTTGTATCGGAAGGTGATGATAAATCTTCATTCTATTTATCAGAAAGATCAAAAAGTTTCAAAAGCTATTCTGAAGATAAAAATTATTATCAAGTTTATAATTTAAAAAATAAAATGCAAATATAACATTTAAATGTATAAATACGTGAATGCACAGAAATGAATCACAGTATATGCACGCGTGCTATTCGTGGTTATATTATGTTACCATAATAATGAACATTAGACGTTCACATTAGCTCCACGGTTTGATACAGTCACGTATGATTCTAACAGAAATAATACGGAGAGATTGCCGATGCCATATGCGAAAAGCTCGACGATTTTCGAGCGCCGGAAACGTGTGGCCTCAATAGGCCCAACTGCCACACTAACGCGCCAACACGACGTCACAGCTATGCAGCATAAATTAATATGCGCATTTGCCTACGTCACGAGCTTTGACATAGGCAATAAATATATATAGATATATCTGCACGCTTTTGTTCAATGCGACGTTGCTGTTTCCGTTGAATCATTCGGAGGCTAATATAACACTTATTTTCCATGAAATTTTTCTCTAAAAGAAAAAAATAAAGCTGGATACAAAAAGATCGATTAAAAGAGAAATTACAGGGACAAAATTTGGTGAAAAAAATTTGTGAAATATACCAAAATTTGATAAAAGTCAAACCAGTTTAAAAAACATAAGACAAAATCCAGAAAAAATTAGTTCAAAAAAATAAAAAATAAGTTGAAATAAAATTCGTTTAAAAAAAGGTAAAAAGAAAAGTACGAAATATAGATAGATTATTACTGTGGCGCTAACAAGGGGAAAATTTTTTTTCGAGAAATAATATACCACTGATATTATCAGTATCACACACAAATGGCCTGAGTGACAATATGCAAGACATTTCACCTGAAGAGTCGATCTGATTGTTCGGAGTCAGTGCCAAACATCCCAATTTAACTATATCAATGAACTTTTCACGCGTTGATGACTTTTTGATTTATAGAATTGATTAAAAAGGGCTTAGTCGGATAATATGGTCGAAAATGTCCGAACAGTATTTGTAATAAGATTGTACCCTCATGTTAAATGTAATAATAAACTCCTTTTGTCAGATTTTTGTACCCCAAAGTGGTCCGGCGATACTTGCAGATCCAAAGAAATTACTGAACGTTGTTTATAAAAAATAAAATTTTTTATGTACAGCTTATTCCGTTGACTATATTAGAAACTACGATATTTAGAAACAACGTTCGGAAATTTCTTTGGATCTGCATTTATCGCCGGACCACTTTGAGGTACAAAAATCTGACAAAAGGAGTTTTTTATTACATTTGACATTAGGGTACAGTCTTTTTACAAATACTGTTCGGGCATTTTCGACCATTATCCGACTAAGCCCTTTTTAATCAATTCTATAAATCCAAAAGTCATCAACGCGTGAAAAGAAGTTCATTGATATAGTTAAATTGGGATGTTTGGCACTGACTCCGATAAATCCAATTGATTCTTCAGGTGAAATGTCTTGGATATTGTCACTAAGGCCATTTGTGTGTGATAATATCAGAGATGAACCGAGATTGCCAGGGCCCATGTAAATCAATGGTTCCAAAATTGGCGCTACAGACTACAGTGGTAGATGCCCGAACAAGATCCGTTTGCAATGTCGATTATCGGTAATTGCAGTGCACTGCTGAAAAATGTCCGAATAGAAAATAATAGAAACAACGCATCTAAAGCAATGAAGGAGAAACAGCGGCCGCCAGTATAGACTGTTATTAAGAGGAGGGGCAAGGTGGCAGGCCGGCACGATGCCGAAGAGGGGAAGTAGGGGAAGCGAAGGACCGAGCGAAAAAGAAAACAACTGACATCTATACGTCTATATATATATATATATATATATATATATATATATATATAATGCATGCATATAAGAAATATGTGCACTAATTCTTTCCTCTATTTCGGCAAGATCGGACTGATTCCAACCGCGACCAAAATCCATTCTCTCTCTCTCTCTCTCTCTCTACATATATATATATATGTATATATATGGGTGCGTGTTCTTTACTTAAAACTCTGATTCTCAAACTTTGACCTCCCTCATTATGATGTTTTGTAATTTTTTAATATGAGTGAGGGAGCTGTGTTGGGTGTGCTTTGTGTGTGTGTGTGTGTGTGTGTGTGTGTGTGTGCGCGCGTGTGTGCGTGTACACGGGCGCACGTTTAATATGGAGAAACTATCAATTATTTTTTAAATAAATCTATTTTTATATCAATAATCATCAGTTCTTCTCGTTTTGAAACGTTGCAATTTATTGAATTTTTTCAAATATCAAATATAATATAAATTCAGTTCATTTTATTAACTGCTGAAAATGAGTTACTAAAGATATTTTAAATACAATGCAGAATATTCATTAATATTAACTGCATCTAAATTGTATAAAAAAGGAATTATTTGTAATTATAAAACAGGAATATAACATGCACATAAAAAGTTCTATTGATCTATTTATATTAATGTTTTAGATCTATCTCGGATTAATAAATTATATAAACATATACATTATCTAAATGAAATGATGTTCTGTTATAAATATTAAAAAATTTAAAAGAATAAACAATTTTTATTCATAATGTATGTACTAGAATGAACAATAAATGTATAAGAATATATTGTACATGCTAGCTGTAAATACTTTTTTAACATTTAACTTAATTAAAAATGATTTACACAGAACTTTATATTTTATGTATATATTGTAATGTAGTATATTATTTATATTTAAAATTTTATTTTCAATATAGTTTCTAAAAATAATTACATATTTATATGTGTAATAAACCAATCACTTTATTAAGCTGTATATAATTTTGATATAGAAACGCGATAATTTCATATTTCATAAAACCTAATGTATATTAAATAAAAATTTACATGATGTTTAATTTTAAAAATTTTATTTCAAATTCAATAAATATACGTTTAATCACTTTTTTATTATACCTAAACTATAATAAACGCATATGCTCCATAAACCCTCAATATATTCGTTTATTTTGATTGTAATATCACACGAATTGTTTGAATTTGTCATAAATTTATTAAGTATGTGTAATAATTCTGGCGATTAAAAATTGGATAGTGGTGATTCCAATAAAATATTATAATGCTTACACATTAATGATTTGTTTATTGGAAATTTTTAGCATTTTTCGAATATTCTCATAACACGGTATATAAGGTTTCTTACGCTTATCGCTCAAACAGTCGAATTTACACCACGCCGACACGGAGATATGGTAGACTTTCTTGAAGCGACACCTGAAGCACACGAAGATGAGCCGTTATTGTAACAGAGCTAGCAGAGATGAATATTTACATTTATATAAATATAAATATGATAATATATATATATATATATATATATATATATAGATCATATATATATAGATCCGTTCGGTTTCGCGGTCGGCGCGCAGAGAGAACGTTTCAATCGACAGCATTAGTTTTTTTTCATCATAATCGCAATATGACTTTGCATTTGTATATTGCTTTATAACATTTTTCTTAACTATCACAGTTGAATCTGCAATTAGATTTGCACTATATGCAAACAAGCCATCATATATATATATATATATATATATATATATATATATATATATATATATATGATGGCGCATATAGTGCAAATCGAGTTTTATGTTTGTTTTTTGTGCGTTGTTTTCGAATTAAATTAATAATTTATTTTATTCAATTTATCATCTTTTATATAATGGTGTACAAAAGGAATTACTTTATTTTTAATAATAGTTTTTTGTCAGTCTTTGTTATTTAATAAAATGTTGTATGATATTAATATGATAAGCGTTACAGTTTACAATGTGTGCGCGCGTGCGTATATATATATATACGTATACACGCGCAGTTCTTTTCTCTTTCGTTCGGTCCTTCGCTTCCCCTACTTCCACTCTTCTGCATTATGCCTGCCAGCCACCTTGCCCATCCCGTTAATTACAGTTTGATTAAGTTTACAGTTTACTTGTATAAAAAATACCCAATGTATAAAAATATATTGCCTAGATAATTTTACCTATAATAATATTAACATATATTAAATATCTGCAGGAAAAAATAATGAAGCTTCAAGGCTCGCCGAAACAATGTCAGTGATGTGGCTGTATTGAGTTTAGTTCCAAGAAAGTTCCCCCGCACTATTTTACTGAATATTTATGATTTTTGCGGGACTAATTACGAATATCGTAACAGCTTTAGACGGAAATTGAGTATTCATTCCTAAAAACATGCAAAGTCCATAAAGATCATGGTTTGTTCAATTTTTCTTAAGAAAATAAAAATACTTGCAAAAAAATTTTAAACCATAATCATAGAGCTCATTTAAATACATATTTTTTGTTCTATACAGTTTTCGGTGCAAATAATATTTCTCGACAAAGTTCAGTTTCGGAAACTATTCCGTTTCGGAGTCTCGTGAACGGTTCCCCGCATATACTCGATGCAGGTATCTTCGTATACATTTTTTCGAGGAATATAGCTTCTAGTGACGAATTAAATAGAATAAAAAATATGTATTTTAATGAGATGTACAATGATTTTTTAAAATACATTTTTGTAAACTTTAATATTTCCCGAGATATGTCCAAAAGACTCTGTGTTAATAGTTTTTAACTTGAGAATTAAATTTTTATCAAACGACACTACGATAATTTTAATCGGCATCCAAAAAAAATCGAATAATCGATTATGCACGTCTTTCGGAAGTTCATTCACGATCTCTGTTATAGACTCACATAACAATTTTTATTGGATCAAGCTTGCTGTGAGCACGCATTTAGACTGCCGATGATCGCAATAGCCTTGAAGCAAGGCTCAATTATTAAAAAATTTTCGCGAAATTTACATCGCAGCGATCATAATGCAAGCATGCACTATTAAAAAATATTTTTTTTAAATTCATACTGTTATAACTTTTAATATATATATATATATATATATATATATATATATATATATATATATATATCTATATATAAACATCTGCCGTCTCGGCTTCATTCAAAATAGTAATGTAACCAATTTATTAAACACTTAAATAATATCTATGAAAACAATTCTCTATCTATAAATCTATATTCCTATAGATAATTTCATCCTCTGAGAATATTTCTCGAAAAATAATCAAAAATTTAATCCTCTAAAGCATCGACAGTGGTGTGACTGTATTGAATAAGTCGTCACTATTTTCTTAAAAATTTGCAAACTTATATTTTTTGGAGCGCGGATTCTTAACATCATCATAACCTTAAATCAAAATTAAATATGTATTCCCAAATCGACGAAAACTCCATAAAAATCATGATTTTCTGAATTTATCTTAGAAAATGAAAAAATTTAACATTTAAAACCAAAATCATAGAGCTCATTAAAATACATATATTTTTGTTCTATATAATTATTCGATATAAACTATATATTTTTGGAGACAAGTTCAACATTTCCGTTTCGGGGTTCCCGGAACAATACTACGTTTATATGAAATATAGATACATTCGAATACATTTTTCTTGAAAAATGCTGTTTGTAGAAATTCAGCACATAGTACAAAAAATGTATTTTGATAAGATCTACAACTTTTGTTTGAAATACTTTTTGTAAATTGAAGTACACTAAAACAAAATTTGATAATTTTAAATAAATACATTTCGTCGAATTCAAAGAACGAAGAATTTGTTTAATATAAACAACTGTTTTTCGTTAAGAGAAATATATATTTAAATGTATTAACTGATTTAGTTGAAACGGTATTTTTAATTTAAAAAAATATTCTAAATTGTCTAAATAGAATTTATTTAGGTAGCTAAATCAATTTTATTTTCTTAAAATCATTAAATTGCATTTTATAAGCATATCATTAATTTTCATTTTTGAAATTAATAAATATTTTTTTATTGGTCTTACAGTCCAATCAATTCAATCTAAAAATAAAAAATAAATAAAAATAAAAATAAAATAAAAATTAAAAGTAAAGTGCACTTTACTAACAAAGAATTTTTTCAGCTAATATTTTATTTTCAGATTAGTCTACGGGGGTGAATGTAAACAAGGACAGTCTGACTGTCATTATAATTTTAATTTAATTTTTAATTTAATTTTTATTTTTAATTTTTATTTTTAATTTTTATTTTATTTTTATTTATTTTTATTTTTATTTATTTTTTATTTTTAGATTGAATTGATTGGACTGTAAGATCAATAAAAAAATATTTATTAATTTGTATATGGGCAGTCGACATAAGTACAATTAAATTATTTTCATATTTAGTTAGTGAAAAATAAAAATGTGTCCAAAATTTTTTCGCTAGGTGTATCCAGGATTTTTATCGCAATTAATGCATGCCTCTACCGGTTGCTACCTTTACAATGAGATTTTGAACCTTTATAATTATATATGTAAAGTTTGAACGGCTGAGATTTTGCGTTTCAAATTAATTTGCGTTGCGCTATCTACAATACTAATATAATATTATGTGTTTATTTATATATATGATATAATACATAAGAAAACAATGAAAATATAATTATTCTTAATTGCAATATAACATCTAGTATACGTTTACATAGTTGTAGATTACGAAAATGACTGTCTAATAAGTTAAGATACTTCAGTTCAATTTTATATTTTGTTTCAATTATATATATATATATATATATATATATATATATATATATATATATATATATATATAGACGTATAGATGTCAGTTATTTTCTTTTTCGCTCGGTCCTTCGCTTCCCCTACTTCCCCTCTTCGGCATCGTGTCGGTCAGCCACCTTGTCCCTCCCCTTAACAGCAGCCTGTACACGCGCCCGCTGTTTCTCCTTCTTTGCTGTGATGCCTTAATTATATTCTGTATTAAATGTCCGAATAGCTATTCGGATATTTTTCAGCAGCGCGCTACATTTATCGATAGTCGAGATTGCAGACGGATCTTGTTCATGATTCTGCCGCAAAATCTGGTGCTGTCACGGAACCAACGTCGCCAATGTCTCTGGCAATCTCGGTTCATCTCTGATAATATCAATGGTATATTATTTCTCGAAAAATTATTTTCCCCCTTTGAGCGCCACAGTAGTAGTCTATCTATATTTCGTACTTTTCTTTTTACCTTTTTTTTTACTAATTTTATTTCAACTTATTTTTTATTTTTTTGAAATAATTTTTTCTGGATTTTGTCTTATGTTTTTTAAACTGGTTTGACTTTTATCAAATTTTTGTTTATTTCACCAATTTTTTCTCACCAAATTTTGTCCCTGCAATTTCTCTTTTAATCGATTTTTTTTTGTATTCGGTTATATTTTTTTCTTTTAGAGAAAAATTTCATGGAAAATAAGTGTTATATTTTGATCTCATCTATAATTTTTTATTCAATTTTTTCCAAAAACATTTTTGTGATCAATTTCTATAATATTTGTATCAAGCGAATCAAAATCTATACGTAATCTATCTATCTAAACTTTTAATTAATTTTAAATAATATATATTTTATATAAATATTAAATAATTAAATAATATATATTTAAGATTATACACGATTTATTATATGGTCTTTAAAATTTTATACTATAATTTTCAGAATTAAATAAATTATTGCAATTACTCTATAATATACATAAGTAATTCAGATAATCTATTTTTAACAATTTCTTCAATAGATCGTTTTATCATACGTGAGGTTATGTCCACAATCACTCTAATATTATAAATAAACAAACAGAATCAGAAAATGACTCTACTCCTTAGACCAATCTTTGTGTTAAATCGGAATTATACGAATTGTTTAAAATACCAATAAGTAACAATAAAGAGTAGATTATAATGCATCTAAATGAAAAGTATGCTGTTTGAATGTGAAGGAAACTAGGAATAATGTATGTGATTTATGAATTATATTTAGTATGTAGCATCAGCTGGTATCAGAAGCATGGGTTGATCCACTACGTTAACATTAAAATCTACGTCATACTCATATTTTTTAAAAATATGTTTAAGCTCGTGTCTTTACTTAGAATTATTTAAAATACTTATACATTTTTTATTGATAACGCATGTTGTAGAAAATACAAAACTTCAAATTCTATCCTATTGTAAAACGTTGTAGAAAGTAAATTTTATATCTTGTAGTTATAATTTAGATAACGTATAAATTTTTAACTTCTATACTTTTATTTTATTTTATTTTAGCATTTAATAGCAGGAATTTCATTTTCTATTTTTGATTTATATTATTATTTACGTTTAATATTGGAAACAATTAATGGATTTTCACTTTTTGTTCCTACGCGTTATTTACTATAATATAATATAAGCATTAAATATTAAAAATAAATTTTTTTAACTAATTAAGGAATATACATTTTAGCACAAAATCATAAGACTCAATTTGAAATTTCTACAATGGAAGAAAGGAAAGTTTTGATATTCTGCAGAATCAAAAATTCGTCTGCATTATATGAAGCTGGCATGGGAGTTTGGGTCTGAATTGCTTTCTGATGCTGGTGCGCATATTAGATATGTTTTGGCTTAGCCTCTGTATGTTTCAAAGGAAAACAGCAACATCGCAGTGGACAAAACCGCAAAACTATATCTATATATATGTATTGTGTACATCATGGCTCGTGACGTAGGCTGACATAGGCAAATGCGCACATTAATTTATGCTGACGTAGCTGTGACGTCGTGTTGGCGCGTTAGTGTAGCAGTTGAGCCTGTTGAGGGCGCACGTTCCCGGCGCTCGAAAATCGTCGAGTCTTTCGTATATGGCATCGGCAATCTCTCTTTATTATCTCTGGTAACAGCAATCTAACCTAATCTAGAGTGGTGCTGCTATCATGGGCTGGGCTAGGCTGGGTGGGAATTATTATCTCTGGTCCTACCCTTATGGATCGTAAACGGACCTTGTTCGAGGTTCTGCCGCAGAACTAAGTTGATCTAGCTGCAACGGAACCAGATTCGTACATGTCCTTGACAATTTCCATTCATCTCTGCGCATGGTCTAATAATAAGTCTATATTTTTATAAGCTTTTCTCTTTACCATTAAATGCGTATAGAAATCTCTTTTTCGAGCTTCTGGTCTTCCTTCCTGAGTTCTTGCATAAACATATTGAAAAAATGAGTTTGACAACATCCTTTATTACAATTCCTGGATTTTGTTCTGACTGTGGATCAATTTTGCCTATGCTGCGTGAAAAAGGCAACGTGACTTGCTATACATGCAAACGATTGTGGAATTCGGGAGGTTTGACATTATCGTTTATTTACAAAAGTTTTCATTATGTATATTTTGTATTAAAAAAAAAAAAACAATATCAATTAATTTAAAAAGGGTTTTTTGAGATTGAAACAACTTTATCAGCAACAAAATAATTTCTAAATTGTAATTTTACATTGCACCTTAAGAATCAGAGGCTGAAATGATTATTTTCCATGAATCAATCTTACCAGATATATGAAATTAATTTAAATATTATTTATCAAAATGCATTTTATTAGAATAAAATAATGACTTAATGTATAAGCTGTTGAGGAAAATTGAATTTTAGATTTATCGTTTTTTTTTTTTTTGGTTAGTGATAATATAATATTATATCTATAGTAAGAAACTTTTTATATATTTGTATAAGTGTAAAATAGTACAATTGTTACCGATTACGGAAAGGATTTATTTACGAAAGAGAGGTTTGTGGCCTGAGACGAAGCCAATGGTTGTAACGAGGTTCGTAAAAAAGC
Source organism: Sycobia sp. Sy_11 (assembly GCA_018907035.1). Taxonomy (NCBI): domain Eukaryota; kingdom Metazoa; phylum Arthropoda; class Insecta; order Hymenoptera; family Epichrysomallidae; genus Sycobia; species Sycobia sp. Sy_11. Next base: position 935,696 of record JACCIC010000069.1, read on the forward strand.
CTTTTCATACTAGGTAAGGACTATTTGTTGCTTCGGACTGCAAACCTATCGTTTCGTAATATAGTTTTTAGGCATGCAAAAAAAGGAAACAAGTGAAGTTGATTATAACTGGTTTTGAATAATCTAATATGCCCAAGAGTACATAACTTACTTTATGACCTGTTAGAAATGATTAAAATATAGAAATTTTGCATGTGGCTTAGAAAAAGAATATATATACAAAGGGCGTAAAGTTGACATGTATGTGCCTTATGTAAGTCACTTTAGCTGGATTCCCAATTCCAGACAATACTTACATTGCCAACTTTATTACTTTAGTATATAATGTATAATTATTTATTTTTTTAAATATTAAAATTTATGAAATATTTATAGAAGTAATCATATGTTGAGTTTTTTATTTTGAGATATAAATAAGTTAAAATTTATTCAATGACCATAGAGAGTAATAGATGTTTTTTTTTTAGTATTTGGTGATATGTCAATGTCTTATGTTGTTCCTTTTAATAGTAATGATACTTATGAATCTGAAAAAGAACTTCCCATTAGTAAGGAAGCAGATGGTCCAATGGTTGATCGAAGATGTCCTATGTGTAATAATCACAAAATGTTTTATGCAACTTTGCAGTTGAGATCTGCCGATGAAGGTCAAACCGTATTTTATACATGTACAAAATGCAAGTATGTGATCAAAATTTTTCTTTTAATATTTTATTAATTAATATATAAATAATCTTTTTTATGCCACAGGTTTAAAGAAACTGAAAACTCTTAGTTATATGCAAACATATGTTTTATGGAAATCGAAACGATATTTCATGAAGAAGAGATATACTTTTATTTGTTTTAGATTTAAGAATTAATCATTGATGAAAATCACTGGTTGATAATGTTAAAAGTCCTCAAGATTCAATAAGAGGAAAAAAGTATCGATGATGAATATATAACTGAACGTCGCATTTTAATATAACTGCAGATGCAGAATCTAGCCTATTATCTCTTGATTATATTGTGATGAAGTAATCTGTTCTTTAGATTATTAAGCTTTAAAATTTCAAAATTAACAGATTTATTTTCATAAATTTAATTTAATAGGATTAATTTTTAAAAATCTTGCAATTATTCTTACTATGTGAAAAATCTATACTACCATTTTTATTTACATCAATAATATTACGCAGTGCATGACACATGCTCATGTTAGTTTAAAAATAATAAAATTATAGAATTTAAAATTTAATCTCAGCATAATATTAATTAATTCTAAAAATTTTAAGATTGACATCTCAAAAATTGCTTATAATTTTATTAGTAACATATGGATGTTAGTGTAAAAAACTTCATTAAAAAAGATGGAATAATTCAGAAAACTTATATGCAACGATATAAATTAAATGATTATTTGAAAAATAGTTACTGAATAAATTAATTAAATTAATAAATTTCAAAGTATTGATCCATAAAACTATTTTAACTTCATATTGAAATACAAATATTTATTTCTATAATCTGAAATTGTTCCAACATAATCTTATAGATCAGATAAAAATAGCAAACAAATTTTGAAAATCGTATATTATTGATACTGTATGTCATTTTGATTTGTCTTTTCGTAAAAATTCATTTTAAAAGATTTCACTGCTGTTTAAACAATCTCACATGTGCTAGTATATATTTACTATTCATAAACTGATGTTTTAAGCCTAATTAGAATGTCTTTGAATAAAATTTAATGATTCATTATATTCAATATATATGTATTTTATACATATGTTCTCTCTCTACCCTCTAGTAATCACTCCATTCTGTGTTTTTTTTTCTTGTAAGGTTTCCAGGATCCATTTTTGTGGGCCATTCTGAAGATGAAATCTATTTCACCATGTACATTTCTATATGAGAAATGTGGATATTGTAGGAACAATGTAAATCTTATATCTTGTAGTTATAATTTAGAAAACGTATAACTGTTAAAAATTAAAAAGTTAAATTTTTGGATTATATGATTATTTATATTTTTAATATTTGAAACAATTAATGAATTTTCTTTCTGCTTCTACAATATTATATAAGCATAAAATATTAAAAATAAATTTTTAAAACTAATTATGGAATATCCATTTTAGCACAAAATAATAAGACTCAATTTGAAATTTCTACAATGGCAGAAAGGAAAGTTTTGATTTTTTGAAGAATGAAAAATTTGTCTGCATCATGAAGCTGACATTGGAGTTTGGGTCTGAATTTTTTTCCGATACTCGTGCATATTGCATGTTTTGGCTTAGCCTCTGTATGGTTCAAAGGAAAATAGCAACGTCGCATTGAACAGAAGCGTACAGCTATATCTATATATTTATTGCCTATGTCACAGCTCGTGGCGTAGGCAAATGCGCACACTAATTTATGCTGACGTAGCTGTGACGTTGGGTTGGCGCGTTAGTGTAGCAGCTGCGCCTATTGAGGGCGCACGTTCCTGGCGCTCGAAAATCGGCGAACCTTTCGTATATGGCATCGGTAATCTCCTTATTATATCTGGTTCAAATTAGTGTTTTAGAAACAAGGATATTTGTTGGCGTTATGATATTTTTCAAAAAATATTTTTCCTTTTTTTGTCGATTCTCTAGTTAAAAATAGTAGAGTATCTTCTCTCGCGTCTTTTTTAAGTTGATGATAGTAGTCAGTGTAAGGGAGTTTTATATTTTTATATGAGTCTTTAAAGATTACTTGTTTAGCAAGTTTGTCTGCCATTTCATTTCCCTCAATACTAAAATTTAAAGGAATCCATATAAATTTTATGAAATGATACAAATTTTTGCTGAGAAATTTATTATATATTTTTTTAATCTCCAGTATGCAGGGATTTATGTTGGCTGATACATTTATATCTGAGACTTCAAAGTACACTTAGAGAATCAGAACATATAATAAAATTATTTTCTGGCGTTTTTAGATAGATATCTAGCGCATTGTTTATCGCGGTACACTCTGCCATATATATAGATGCAATGGGGCTAATCGTTGTTATTTTTTTTTGTTTTTATTTCTATGTTGATACAGGCTGTGTTTACATGTTGGGAATTTTTAATTTTACTATCATCTGTATATATTGCGATAGTGTTTTGAGTTCTTAAGAAATTGTTAAACAATTCTATAGGTTTGTTGGAGATTCTTATATTTTGTCCTATTGACGTTTCTATGGGAATACTTGTACGTACAACCTCGTATTCATAAGAGTAAATATTGTAGGTATTTTGTTTCAACTGTGTTTTTCCGAGTATTTTAGTGATACACTGATCCATTAGAGTTAGTTTTTTCATTTTGCATTTTTTTTTCGTAAGTATGGGTAAATATCTATGAATGTTTTGGCTTGTTAAGCAATTTGTTTTACATAGCATTTTAACAAGAAATTTGTCAGATAAATATTTGTCTCGGATTTCGATAGTAGAAAGCTTTGTTTCTGCTAGTAAAACGTTTGTTGGAGTACTTTTTTGATAACCGAAAGCTATTCTTATGGCTGAACACTGCAGTTTTCCTAATTTTAGACTGTAAAATTTTTGATTAGAGAAATAAACAAAGCTTTTGTGGGGCAAGTTTTAATCCAAGCTCTGCAAGAGTTTTGTTTACAATCTTTATAGATTTTTCTATAATGCTTATGCTTTTGCGAAAAAGGGAGTACATTGGGTATATCGCTATGTTATCCGCAAACTGAGATATTGCAATGTTTTTGGATAGATTCTCTGTTGTGTTTCTAGTATATATATATATATATATATATATATATATATATATATATAAATGAATGTATATGTGTTTGTTTGTCCTGGATAAACTCCGAAACTACTGAACCGATCACGTTCAAAATTTAACCACGTCTTCTACACAGTCAGGAATAGGTCATAGACTTTTTTTTTTTTTTTTTTTTTTTTTTTTTTTTTTTTTTTTTTTTTTGCAAATTAAGTAATCACTTTACCAAGACACAGCTGCGCTATACATACATTCATTTTTATATATATAGATATATACACATTTTAAATACGGTTTCTACTGAGAAATATTGTATTGGCGTGTACGGGCGGTGGAATACGATATTCCGTTGCCTCAAGCCGATTTCTATAGGCAGTTGTGTGTTCGGGTGATAGAATGCGATGTTCAGGTATTTCTGGGCGATTTCTATGGGGAATATTGTATTTAGTTGATAGAAAACGACGTCCAAGTATGAGGAAATCAACTTCTATGGGAAGATTCGTGTATGGACGGTAAAATACGATATCTAGGTCTTTCCGAACGACTTCTACGGGGAGTATTGTGTTTAGTCGTTAGGAAGCGATGCTAGCTGTCTCGGAACGATTTCTACTGGGAGTATCGTGTTTGGTTGGTAGAAAACGATGTTTAGGTACTTCGGGACGACTTCTACGGGGAGTACCGTGTTTAGTTGGTAGAAGACGATGTCCAGGTATGACCGGACGATTTCCACGGGGAATTTCATGTTCGGACGATAGAAGACGATGTCCAGATGTCTTTGAACGACTTCTATGGGGAGTTTCCTGTTTGAATATTGGGTAAGATGTCCAAGCGCTTCGGGAAGATTTCTACGGGGAATTTCGTGTTCGGACGGTAGAAAACGATGTCCAGGTAGGACGGGACGATTTCTACGGGGAATTTCGTGTTCGGACGGTAGAAGACGATGTCCGTTTGGGACGTTCGAATACGATATCGAGATGTTTTGGAACGACTTCTACGGGGAGTGTTTAAGAGACTTCTATAAAGAGATTCATTTTCTATCGTTCGAACATGCACATTCCCAGTAAAAGTCGTCCCGGAATACCTGGACGTCGTAAACTACCTTCCAAACAAAAAACTCTCTATATCAGTCGTCCCGAGACATTTCCTATAGTCCGAACATGATACTCTCTATAAACGTCGTCTCGAGACACTTGGACATCTTTTTTTACCGCTCGAACTCAAAAGTACATTTTTGCTCATAGAAGCCGTATGTAATATGTATACGTGTGTATATTAAATACGGTTGTACATTCTGTATATATACTGTATATACAGAAGTGACGATTGGTAAATTACGGTCAATTGTTTATAGTAATATAGATTTTTATATATAGAGTACTTTTTACTTAGATATTATTGAATTGCTTATGAAATCGGTTAAATTATTATCTCGAGCGAAGCCGAGACGGGGGATGCTAGTATTATCTAAAGAAGTGGGCTTAGTACACCCCGTTGAGGTACACCTTTACAAACAACGCGAAACGATCTGTTTTCAGTACTTGTAAATATAAGTCTCTCGTAGGTAAGAAGTTTGACAAATTTAATTACATTAGGCTGCAGCCAATGTCGGCCAATTTCTTTAATAGTGTTTCCGAATTAACATTGTCAAAAGTGCTAGATACATCGAGGAAAGCCGTTAGCAGTGGCTTTCGGAGAAGGAACGCTTCATTATACGTAATTTAAGATTTACAACATTATTTAAGCATGGTCTACCGACTCTAAAACCAGACTGATTTTCAGGAAGAACTTTTCGATGTTCGCACCACCATTGTAGTTTATATTTTAAAAGGAATTCGAAAAGTTTACATAAACATAATGTTAGCATTATAGGTCGCATATTGTTGCCATCGGGCTTTTCTCTGAAATGAGTAAAAGATTATTTCCAGCTGTGTGGATAAGAGTTTGTTTTATACATTTCATTATAAATATTTAAAAGTAACAAATGATATTTTGTTGAGAGATTTTTAATAATTTCATAGTCTATTCCGTACATTCCCGACGATGATGTATTCTTTTTAGAATTTAAGGTATTGTTGAATTCTACAATTTTAAACGGTTCGTCAAAAAAGCTATTTTCTGAGCATTCAAGTACGAGATTGGGATTAGTATTGACCCAAGGGGGACTGATTTTATTTAGAGCATTGTTAATTTTTTCTTTAGTCTGAAAATTTTATGTTATGCTTGAATAATTTGTTTTTACGAATTTATTTTTAAGGATTTTACATTTATTCCAAATGTATTTTAGATTGTATTTAAAGTTAAGAATTCAGTGAATGCCTTGAAATGAGATTTTTTGTGTTGTTTGAACGTTTTTATCGCCATCGCGAGTATTTTTTTTATATGCGATTAAAACTTCTAAATTATTACTAAACTCCCATTTCTTGTATGCTGCTGCTCTCTGTCTTTTGACTTTTGAGCATCCCGGGCTCGACCATGCAACAGGATTCTTTAGTTTAAAATTTTTTACATATTTTTTTGTAGGTGTACTGCAAGAAATACTCTCTTTACTAATATTTACAAATTTATCATATTTTTCGTTAGCAAGGAGGTCGTTATATTCGCGTGTAAGAAATTCGGCGTAATGTGTAATTAGCTTTGCCAAGAACTGCAGCCAGTCTTTTTTACCTGTTTGTAGCTTGTATGATTTTTTACTGTAGCTATTGTTTTCTACTTGTACCGAGAAATATACCGAATAATGATCGGAGCCAAAAATTTCTTTCATCACTTGAACTTGAATTTTGTCCGTGATTTTATTTGTTGAAATAATTAAATTTAAGTTCGATTTTTTTCCAGTAGGAAAATCGATATGAGTGTGTGTATCTGTATTATGTAGAATGAGATTATTTGTATCAATACTGTTTAAAAACTTATCTCAATTACTGTCTGTTTTTTTACTATTCCGTAAAAGGTTATGTGCATTGAAGTCTCCTATTAACATACTATGAGAGCTAATGCTCACGTTTTGTACTATTTGGTCCCACTGGCTCTGCGTTAGTAAAAAGACGGGGGCTCTGTAGCATGCGAAGATATATAACGGTTCCTTCAGATTGGTAATTTGTATTCCGCTCATTTCAATTGGACATTCAGTTGTATTTAAGTTTTTTATTTCATTAAATTCTATATTTTTACGGATGAATATAATTATTCCTCGACCTCTGCCTTTATGGCTGCCCTTACGATAGCTTAAGAATCCCGATAGTGTGATTTGTGGATCTGTTAATGGCCAAAGCCAAGTTTCAACGCAAATTATGATATCGAGATCAATGCTAAAACTTTGCAGTACAGTTAGTCGTTTTTTAATGCTTCAGATATTCAGAAAGCAAAGTCTCATTTTATTTATGTGTTTGTATATACTATTGAGTAGTTGTATTTTTAAGATCAATAAATTTTTCGTCTACAGAGCTCATTTCATCATTTGCTATTTTTTGGGATTCGTTTTGGGATTCTCAAAGTTGCTTGTGTTTCACCTGTATTTACTTTTTAGCTTAGCTCTTATGTATATACCTTCATGGATTTATTATTGTTTATAAGCGGAAATTCTTCGCTAGCTTGTACAGGAATTAACTCTGTATTTTCCTTACAGAATTTAGATATATGTCATTCTTCCTTGCAATTAAAACAGATTAATTTATCTGTTGATAAGTAAATCCACCATATGGTATCATCGTAGTTAATTTGAATTGCGGGTGGGATCCTATAGATGTCATCTGGATTAATATATGTCTGTCACCGGAAACTAAGTATGTGAGAGTATTCCAGTCCATTTCGTCCTGCGCGAATGTACCTCATTTAGGATGTAAGTCGGACATTTAATTTACTTAATTCATCTGTTAAAATTTGATGTGGAATAATTGAATTGGTATTTGATAATATGATACGTTTTGATTTTGTCAGTAGAGGGCGAATATATAAGGTATGTGTTCCAATACGTATTTTTTTTACCGGTGATACTGTTTGCTGTTTCATTGCCGTTCATGTAGAAACATATACGACTATGTGATATTCTTGAGCCGAATCGTGTATTAGTTGAATCAGTAATTCCGGCTACAACTGTAAGATAATCGTGTACAGAAACTCCTTCAATGGTATCTATTATTCTACCTCGTTCTCGTGTTGGACATTGCACTTGTTGTGTAGTATGCGCGTATGATTATTTACTGGTTTCAGTACAGTGGGTGGTTGAACGGGCGATGCCATGTCGTTTTTTTTAACAAGTATCTACCTATACCTGCGAGCAGAAATACTTGTCTTTTATAGGCTTTTTATGCTAACTATAAGTATAGATTTTTAAATGTTTTTAATTGATACTCCCCCGAGTATGGAGAATTACTACATTGTAGCCTAAATTATGTATAGCATTTTCACAATTTATTCAATTTGTAAACACACGCGAGCACTAGTTTGTGAACACGGCTTATTTCGACGGTGGTACAATCGAGACTCCCTATTAATACATTCTAAATTATTAATAATTATGTTAAATTCTAACATTTATAAAAAGTTTTTACGCGTGTTATCAGCGACAGCTGGCGGCGGCTATCTCTCCTCGCGTCGACATCGCGACGCTACCTACTGAGCTTGCGCGCATTCGCGCACTACGTCACAGACAGCTCCAGTTACGTCGCTCTCGATCTTAAAATAAAATATCTTTACCATAAAAACAGCTATTTCGATCATTTATTTTTCCTATCTTTCATAGTGTTCTTGGTTTTAATACAGTAATTCTATTATATCCAATGTATAATAACATAAATTCATTCTTTTAAACTTTATATTGATTTATTTAACAATTTCGAATTACTTTTACTTCATATTTTGTCTTTATATTATAATATTAACGTAATTCAATATTAGCTTTACTCTTTTCTGATAATCGATTTTTAATATTGATGCATATTTTCCCCGTTTCTTGTCTATAATGCACTCAGAACTGAAAATTATTATTTACAATAACTTAACTAGCTTTGTTATCATTGTACTTTACATTATACCTTCATCAAGTACGGTACACACACGCACGCACGAACACACACACACACACACATACACACACACACACACACACACACACACACACACACGCACACACACACACACACACACACACACACACACACACACACACACACACAATGGGAGTGTGCGTGTTTAAATGATAGAATACGAATATTTTCATAGAAGTCGTCACATTCATGGACATTGTTCCATAGACTCCCCGTAGAAGTTGTCCATATATCCATATATATATATATATATATATATATATATATATATATATATATATATGGGATTTGAAGTAAGAATCTGCAGGGAACAATAATAAACTACTAATAAAAAAACACAGTTATATTGACTTAACAGAATATTTATATTATAATTAAGATGATTGCAAAATATCAGTACAGAAGGAATGGATGTATAATATTATAATTAAGATTGTGAAATATCAGTGCAGAAAGAAAAATATATTAATTCGCGGCACAAACACAATGGGGAAGTGCTGCTTCGTCACGCTGCCAGGTCTCCCGCGAGACTGTCCTTACGGAGGCTCGGTCACCCTGACGCTTTCCCCCATTTACCGTTACGCGCTCCGCTTGCACTCTGTCTCATTGGGGAATGCTTCCACTAATTACAGGGATAACCTCAAGTAGTGACCTTGAGATGCTCTTGCATTCGCTCATCTATAAATACACACTTACATATCGTTTACACGAAGTGCATACACTTTGCACAATATGCGCACCGTAAACTCGCACTGTATATACTTTTACACAATACGCAATACAAACACGCACAGCTAACGCGCGCTATATCCTTATTTCACATATAAATATGCGCACGCGCGCGCGCGCGCGCGCGCGTGTGTGTGTGTGTGTGTGTGCGTGCGTGAGTGAGTTCCAAAAATATGAAAATCAATCTAATAATTTTTGGAAATAATTTTTTTTATAATTACCTGGTTTTTTTAGATCTGTTCAAATCGTAAACATAGATCAATTGCTGACAGTGGTGATTATGCTTATCTCAAGGTTAATGTTTTAAGCAAATCTAGATTTTGTTGCTATATAATAATTCTTGTTAATATAAGAATCAATAGAAATTATATATAATACTTTAAATATTTTACATAAGAAATAAAAAGACAAAAAACATTATTCGTTCAAAATATATAAACATCTAGTTACTGTAATCAAATTATTATATATATATATATATATATATATATATATATTTAGATATTTGAAAGATAGAAGTTATCTAATTGTTAACTTCAGACAAAGAACGCTTTCAATTAATTTTGTTTCTGTGAAGGTGCACATTAGTGAAAAGTGCATGCTTTTTAGAATACATTCTTAATATCATAGTATTAATATCAGAATATTAATAAATACATTAATCGACTGTGTGATATTTAGTTTCTATGGATATTTTCTTTAATTTAAAATTTTGTTCATTTATTTACAGGATTTCTTAATTAAACAAATGGTTTATTCATTTCATTCAGTGCCTTTAAATAATTTCTTATTGGACAAATAATAATTTTTTTTAATTAAAAGAATTTCGTATCAAGTAAATTAATTAATGCATTTAAATTTATATTTTTATAATGAAAAACAGTTGTTTATATTAAAGAAATATTTCTTTCTTTGCATTTGAAGAAATGTATTTATCTACAATTATCAAATTTTGTTACACTTAAAATTACAAAAAATGTTTCAGACAATAGTTGTATGTCTTATCAAAATACATTTTATAATATCATACGTTTATTTTCTACAATCAATATTTCTCGAGAATAATGTATTCGAAGGTATTTGTATTTCCTACAAATACAGAATTGCTCAGAGGATCGCGAGATGGAACTTTTAAAGTTTTCTGCAAAGATATAGTTTGTACCGGAAAAAAGCAAAGAACAAAAAAATATGTATTGTGATATGCTCTATGATTTCACTTTTAACATTTTAATTTTCTAAAATAAATTCGAAAAATAAAAAAAAATTTATAGAGTCTACATTTTTGTGATATTCGTAAACCACGATCCAAAAAATATAAGTATAAAAGTTATCTGAAAAATAGGGTTAAAGAGGACTATCTTAATAGGGGAATGTGGGGCATGTTAGACACCATTTTTTCATTCACATTTTAAAAATTCAATATAATTTTTTAGATAAAAAAATACAGCTTGAAGGTTGACTAACTGAAGATACTTAGATATTCTTATTATGTTACAGTACCTTTGGCGGCGAAGCCTTTGTGCTTCGAAAATTACATAAGCTCGCATCAGATTCTATCAAATCATAGATGAAGAAAACATTTTCTATCAAATTATTCGAATGAAAAATACAGCTCCTGACCCGACGAGAGTGCACTATCCGACATATCCATTGTGTTACAGTTTTCCGCATGCGAGCCCTTTGTTAACCATTAAAGTTGTTAGCCATTAAAATGGATTAAGATGGATAAAAATATTAACATTTTTCTTTGCTATTCAATGGTAAGAAAATACGATAATTTTTTTATTGAAAATATCAACCTAATGTCTAAAAAATAGTTAGGAATTACATATAGAAGCTGTAACTAGGAACTTTATAAGAATTGGATCTTTATTGAAAGCCATCATATATATATATATATATATATATATATATATATATATATATATATATATATGTATGTATGTTACACACAAGCACTTTAATTTATAAAAAATTCTACAAGAATATATAGAATGTAGAATGTCTATCCTGAGCTTATAAAATGTTAATGTAAACTCGTAATTTTATCGCAGTAAAAAAAAAATCATTTTTCTTATTTATCATTTAGCATCGGGAACATTTTCGGGAACATTTACAATTAACATTAGTAAAATTTACAATATTTATTTGATATATTCTGTTGAAAACAAAAGATATGAATCCTTCATGGTTTTCGTGATTAAATTCTTCGTACTGCAAATTTTTTGTATGGCATTTATAACGAACGTCTGCGTATATATACGTATTATTTTTAAAATTTTATTCATATAATAATAATCAATAAAATTATTCAAAAATTTATTCGTTTATACAACCGTTAAAAAAATACAATTGTAATGCCCGGAAGGAATTGATAGAGAAAGTTAAAACACAGCATAATATTGAAGCTTATAGGATTAAAAATTATTGTTACCAATGATTCTGAAGAAAGTTTAGCTATATCACAAACAATATATAGTACATTAGTGGCTAAATCTTTAGACTGTGAATCACAGGATAACCTTCGGATTGACTCTTTGAGAACTGGTTAGCTAAAAAATAGTTGCCAGCATATTTTTCAAAGAAATAAAAATCATGAAATTATAAAATTATAACTCTATATAGTATTAATAGATCAAAATTACTAGAGGTTCAAAAAAATGAATTTGTAAATAATTTCGTAATAATTTCGCAAAAAGCACTGAAAGTAAATTTAAAACTATTTTCACTATTACAATATGATATTATAATTATATTATATTATAAAATAAATATGACATTCAATATTAAAGCACGAATCGAAACAAAAATCAATGATATTCATGTTCTGAAGTTCAAAAAATTATTTCTATTACTTTGCCATAATTGTTATGAAGAGTACAAAAAAGCAACGGGGAATGAAATATATCATATCAAAGTATGATGTGACGTCTGGGCATATTGACACTTTAGACCACATTAGTTTAATACGAAGTACAGACGTCTATTTTTCTATTATATACTTGTGCCTTCGTTTTACCTTGGCTTGTTTTGAGCCTGGAGTTTCCTCCACTAGCTCGAGAATATTTTGTTAAACAATTGATAGAAAATAACAGATATATTTGTTTAATTCCTATGCTTCTTTAGATAAACCGGAGTCCAAGGGTTTCGCTTGAATACAGTTTCCATTTCTTTCGAAAGGGAACCTGCACTCACCTCGGCCTACAGATTTATTTCCCTAATAACTCAATATATAAGTATATATATATATATATATATATATATATATATATATATATTGTAATGGTGCGCGTGTCCGCCTCGAGCACGAGGACGGCGGGCACGGCCGTTGCAAATCTGTGCCCGGCTGGGCTTAGCCCCAAAGGATTCCGGCGAGGGAGAGGGGCGGTCCGCGAAGGGCGAAATATCGCGTTCGGGACTGCGCGTGGAATAGGATGGCTAATGGAGCACACTTGATGATAATAAAAAAATAAAAATAATTAAAATTTAAATGAGTTTTAATGGCGCAGTGCCAGACATACAAATACAAGGCAGCGCCTATATACGAGGCGTGCGGGACGCAGGCCGAGGGTCGCCGAGGCGACGGCGCGCGGGGCGTTCGGGAAGAGTGAGAGAGAGAGAGAGAGAGAGAGAAAAGGAGCTGCCACTTACAGAGAGCCGGAGCTCGTAGGTCTCGCAGCGCGTTCTCGAAGCGCAATAGCGCCTTCCTTTGCCGGGGGCGGCGGTGACGTTGGCCTCCGGGAGCCCCGGGATGGGGCGGTTATTCCGCGTAGATGGGGCGGACGACAATTCGTCCGCTCGAGCTCGTATTCGGCGCGGGTGCACTGCACACCCTCGCACCACTGTAGCACCACAAGCGCGTTAAACCGGGCACTCTCCCAGAGGACGAGGTATGAGGCGGGGGGGAACCTTGGAACACAAGGCAGGTTCCCACACACGATTCGTCGCTGCACGGCGGTAGCAACCGAAAAAAAGGATACGGACGACGTGCGTAGAAGGCCGGTAACAACGCGTTGTTTTCTGCTCGCGGCTCTCTTTCTTTCTGTCTAATTCGCGCGCGTGGCTGTCTCTCCCCACTCCCCGCTCTCTCTCTCACTTACCTCTCCGCCGGTGGTTGTGCGTCGGCCTGTAACAGATAAACATTTCTACATATAAATATACAAATACATATGTACATGCTACGGCTAGAGAGAGAGCAACGGGACGGGGAAAGCAAGCGCACGCAGTGCTTGCGTTCCTCGTCACAATATATATATATATATTTGAAATGAGATTGAAATAATAATTTAAAATAATTTTTATTCTTACTTTTATTTTCTCGTAGGGCGATTTACTTAGGGCAAATGTTAATTTTTGATCCGTAAAAGAATAGATTATTTCGTTATCTAGCTGAGTCTTAGTCATTTTTATTGCATGGCTTTCGAATAATACGCCATATTCATTGAAGTGACAATCATTATTAGGGATGGACTCCAGAAAGTATATCCATCCTTCGCATCTATACAGACTTTTCCTGATAATAAACATGATGTTTCCGATTGTAGATAAATTTTGTCATCTCGATAGGAAAACTTCGTTCGAAGATGCATGGAGTTCACATGATCCTTTGTATCGCGACTTACTCTACTAGCATTAGTACGTGTTAAATTTTTATGCGAAATTCTTGCGTTCCTCGTCACACGCCCCCCCCTCCAGACGCTGGTAGCCGAAGCGTGACAGCTCGACCCGACATCTCTCTCTCGGATCGACCATCGTGTCAGGATGAGGAACTGGGGTGGCTGCGGTCTACCGCTGGGGATCACTGGGTTGAGGAAGGACGGGTAAAGAACTCCCTTCCCTAGACGCAGTTGTTTTTGGAGGTAACAATCGCCGGTGGTCCGCCGTCAATAACGGCGCCAGTCAATAATCGAAGTTAGTCGGCCCGTTGACGGGCGCAAGCTTGGGCCCGATTGCGGCGGGGTGATTGGTCCCGCGGCGGGGTTGGGCGTCCGCTCTTCCTGGAGCGACCTACTTTTCGCCTCACCAGGCGCGCGTCGTTATGGCAGGCGGCTCCGCTGTTATCGGGCTCCACAGGGGCTCGCGCTTGGGTTCTTCGATGGGTTACGATTCGCGTTCTACGCGGCCTCCCTAATCTACGCGGTGCGATATCGGTGTTAGATCGCGTGGCCTTGCCCGCGGGGGTATCGCTTCGCACGCTTGTATCGGAATTACAATGAGGCGCGTCGTCCGGGCGCCGTACGCTCACCAGTGGTGTTACAATGCGGATTCGCTCGCTCGCCTCGACATTACAATTCGACGCATCGCAGTCAGGCTCTTCGCCCGAAGGCTCTTCCGTGTCGGAACTGCTATCATCTTCGGGGTCGTGATCTCGATGGTAGGGCTTCAGGTCGGCGACGTGATGCTTACCAGCATCTCTTCCCGTAGAGTCGATCAGTCGATAAACATTCGTGCCGAGTTTCTCCGTGATGGTAAAGGGCCCGTCAAATTTTGGGGCCAGCTTGGCGCTGACGCCCTGTATGCCTGACGAGAGGATGCGATTACGCCGCCATACGCGATCGCCAATCGCGTAATGCACGTCGCGACGTTTCGCATTATAGTAGCGAGCTTGCTTTGCCTGCGCTTTCTGCGAGTTTTCCGCTGCCTTTAGATGGAGATCAGATAATTTCTCCATGCGTTCTTTCCAATGTTGTAGAGCAGCCTCTTCTTGCGAAATCTGTGCGCGCTGCTCCTCCTGGCGACGGTGTGTGCCAGGGGCTGAGGGGTGACGACCCGTGTTAAGGAAGGCCGGACGTACGCCAATGGAGTCTTGTACGGATGTCTTGTACGCGAACATCAGCCCGGTGATGTGCGCATCCCAAGTACTGTGAGACTCCTCAATGAAGGCGATTATCGCGGTCTTCAGAGTCCTATTGACCCTCTCTACCGGATTGGCTTGAGCGTGATAAGGAGGTATCGTGGAATGCTCCACCCCACGTTCCACAAGGAATTTCTCAATGATTTTATTACGAAATTCGGTGCCATTGTCCGATAGGAATACTTCGGGCGTACCAAAGCGTAAAAATACGCGATCTTTCAACTCGCGGCGGATCGTTTGCGCATTCGCGTTTCGGATGGCGATACACTCTACCCAGCGAGTGAATAGATCCATGAAGACTAGCAAATACTCGTATTCCCGGGTAGATCGTGGAAATCGACCCATCACATCTTCAGCTACTATTTCCCAAGGGTGGGTGACCGTTCGATGGCCCATCAGGCCAGCTGGTGCAGCCTGCTGTACCTTACATTGTTGGCACACGGTGCAGTCACGGACAAATTGTGTCACATCTTTGTGCATTGATGGCCAATAGTATGATCGTGCAATACGGTCATACGTTTTATGGCGTCCGAAATGACCAGCTGTGGGCTCCTCATGACATTCATGAAGAACGGTACGACGATCTTCTTTAGGCACGACTAACTTCCACGCATCCTGGTCATCTACTAAATCTTCGACGGCAGGATCGGGACGGTAGTAGTATAGTCGCTGCCCAACGACTTTCCACCATACGACGTCGGTCGGATCGCTCACCACTTTCTTACGAAGGCGCAAATACCAGGGGTCTTGCACATCGGTGACGCCGAGGGAGGCGTCTTCGCAGGTCGGCTCGTCTTCGTACAAATGAGAGAGGGCGTCTGGTACGTAATTCAAGGTACCTTTCCGATGGATGACTTCGTAGTCATATCCCTGCAATTCCAAGGCCCAACGGGCGAGTCTGCCCGTGGGGTTGCGTAATGAGTGCAGCCAACGAAGGCTGCTGTGATCGGTTATCACCTGGAAGTGATAGCCCTCGACGTACGGGCGGAATTTACGCACAGCCCATAGCACGGCGAGGCACTCACATTCGGTGACCGAATAGTTACGCTCAGCCGCAGTCATCGCACGACTAGCGTAGGAGAGCACGCGCTCTTCGCCATCAACAGCTTGCGTGAGCACGGCGCCTAGTCCCGAGTCGCTGGCGTCCGTTTGGATGACGAACGTTTCTCTAAACGACCGTCGAGAAAGGACGTGTGCAGATGCGACGAGCGCCCGGATTTGTTCGAAGGCTTGCTGTTGCTCTTCTCCCCAATGGTACTTGATGTTCTTCTTGGTTAATCGGGTGAGAGGCTCAGCAAGTGTTGCGAAGTTCTCTAAGAACTTGCGATACCAGGACGCAAGGCCTAAAAACCTACGGAGCTGCTTCAGGTTCTTTGGTGCGGCGTAAGTCAAGATTGGTGTAATCTTATCCGGATCGGGTCGAAAACCGTCACCATCCACGAGGACGCCGAGGAACCGTACCTCTGCGAGTCCGAATTTACTCTTCTGCCGATTGATGGTCAAGCCGGCATCGGAAATCCGTCTCAGGATATGTTCGAGCCAACTGAGGTGCTCGTCAAAGCTCTCCGTAGCGATGATCACATCATCGAGGTAGGCGAAGGCCACCGGCTCCATTTCAGGGCCGATCAGCTTGTCGCTTAACTGCTGAAAGGTGACAGGGCCACTGGCGATACCATATGGCATACGGGTCCATTCGAATAACCCCATGCCTGGAACCGTGAAGGCAGAGAGGTGTCGCGATTCCTCACGAAGAGGGACCTGATGGTAGGCGCTGCTGAGGTCCAGTGTGGAGATGTATCGCGCATTTCTCAGTTTCCGTAAGATTACGTCCATGTAGGGAAGCGGGTACGCGCTGACCTTGGACACGGAATTCACTTTGCGATAGTCCACACAGAATCGGTAGCTCCCATCGCTATTGCGAACCATCACGACGAGGCTAGACCATTCGCCGGTTGATCTGCTAATTACGCCCTGATCAAGCATCTTGCGAACTTGCGCATGCATTTCCAGCTCTATCTTCTGAGAGACCGGATAATAACGCTGCTTAATCGGCTTAGCATCGCCGACATCGATCACGTGGTCGGTCAGATGCGTGCAGCCCAGAGGCTTATCAGCCGGAGGCAGCATCCGGTCGAGGAGTTCCTCGAGAGCTCGACGTTGACTATCGTCAATATCGGCCAAGCCTATAGAGGCAAGCGAATACGCCGAGGTAACTGAGACGGTGCAAAGTTGTAACGGAACGAAATCCGCAGCACCCTCGATCGACATGGTGTTGTCGCGCGGTTGGATGACCGCATTGAAGGCGCGGTAGAAGTCTGCACCGAGCAGACAGTCATTTTCCAAGTCTGGAATTATGATGACGTCTTGCTCCATTTCTACGTCTGCTATGGCAAACGGAAGGGCCACCTGGCCTATTATCGGCTCAATTTTTCCTGTGGCGAGTCGAGCGCCAGGTCCAGGAAAGGGTTGAACTAGACGACCGAGGGCAGATGCGATCTGCAGGCCGATTGCTCCGAGAGCTGTACGAGCAGCCCCTGCATCAAGCAGTGCATGAATGCGAAACTCGCCTATGCCTACCTGTACCCACCATCGTGAATACCGATCGTGGTCGACACTTGTGGCTGAGTCAGCGGAGTCACGGTCGTGATGCTCCTCCTTTACAGACAGGAGGGGGCAATCATCATTACCCTGTGTCCTCGCAGCTGCATGCTGATCTTCAGAGGTCTCACGGAGCGTAGGGGCGAGTTGGACCTCAATTACTCGCCCTTTTTCGCATTTCCCGAACACTCGGGACAGCTGCGCAAGGTGTGGCCAGGCCAACTACAGCCCCAGCACAAGAACCGCGGATCAGGACCTGCTGTCCGACCTTTGTTCTTGTCACTGAGGGGCTCGTGCACCAGCTTTCCTTTGAAGAAGGGCTTCCTCTCCGACTTAGGTGAGGTCGACGCTCTGCTTTTTCCTGTACGCGGCGACATCGGGCGTGAATCGCGACCGCTCCTCTTCGGGATAAGGGCTGCGACGCCTGGCGCCTCTAAATCAGGTGAGGTGGCTCTAAAGCCAGCCTCTTGCAAAACTTCTCGCACCAGAGCTTTGAAGATGGGCGGCTTCATGTCCACGGCCGCGATTCTTGGTTTCGGGCGCGTTCGAGACGTGTCTGCCGCATGGAAGGCCACTTCGGGCATTATGCAGTCTTCAGGTGACGGCGGTGGCTTATAATTTCGCTCCGCATCGAGGACGCATTCGGCCTCTCGAGCAAGCTCGATTAGCCGATTGACGCTCGTAATCTTCTCCCGCGGAACTAACTTCTGTATCTCCGGGAGTAGATTACGGTAGATCAGGGCGAGTTGTTTGTCGTACGACCATGGTTCTTCGAACCGATTGAGAATCGTTAACAAACAAAACACGTAGTCACGTGTTGGCTCGCGCTTCGCCTGCGTACGCCGCTGCGCTTCGCTGATTAGCTCAGCTTGGAAGCGTCGATCGACGCCGTAGCAGCTCCGGGCTGCGTGGCAGAACTCTTGCCACGTGGTCCAGTCTTTCCGGGATAGACGGTACCAATGCAGGGCGACACCGTCGAGGAGCTCCGTCATGGCATTGAGCATGTCCTCGTCCGTGAGCGGTGTCAACCTGCGACATTCCGCGATCCTTTGCAGAAATTCTTCTACACTTTTCCCCTTGGCACCATTGAATCTAATTTTCCATTGTCGCACGGTCTTACCAATATCCGTGCGCTGGGCCAAGGTGCTTGACAGCGTTGATCGCGTTGTATTCGCGGGCGAGCTCATCACATCTCGATCCATGTGATGTCCCCCCTTCCAGGCCCTTGGTACCGAGGGTGGCATGGAGCCGAAAACGTAAGCTCGCCGGTTGACCCTACAAACCTATTATTGTTGAGGTTTTTGTCACTTTCCAAGTATTGCAGATCGTACGTGTCTTGGAAAGTGACATGGTCGCGTCGCGCCGATTTCTGCAGCTGCTGCTGGATGCTGGCTAGCGTAGCGTGCATCTCACTTTGCCTCTGCTGCAAATCTTGGACAGTGCAGTTTTGGTGTTGCATCCAAGTTTGCAGCATATTTTGCAGGCCATGTAATCCCTGACGAAGGTTTACATTGTTTTCGAGGTCAGTCGGTTGAGGCTCGACTGTTGTATTTGTCGCCTGAGATGCGACTTGGGTTCGACGTGTGGTGTCATTCGTGACACCCGACTCGGGAGGCATAATTACGCTCGTGGTGGCTGCCTGAATCGGCGATTCGTTGGCAGTGCTCCATGCGAGCGGTTCATGCCTGTTCATCTCGGCCAAATTGAAGTCGATCAAATTTTGTATTTGGTGATCGACAGCTGTTGTGCTATTTCTTTGATCTGTGCTCGGGTAAATTTCCCGAGCCTGCTGTATGTCAGCTGAATCGTCCGCTCGTTCGGTGTACGTTGCTTCTATTCGATCCAAAATATAAGTTTTTGTTGCGTCGCGCATTGTCGAGGTGACGATTATCTTTAACAGATTTTTATCTCTGCGCGCGCGTGTTTTTATACTATCACTGTCACTCTCGCATTCCACAAAATCTCTAGGGCTATAATTTCCTGCTAGTCTATGGTATAGCCTAGCAGCCCTTTGAAATGGGGAACCCTCATTTCTTAATTCTAGTTCCGCTGTAATTATGTTTGTTTCTTCCTCACATAGGCTTTGAAGCCAGTCGTTAAATTCGATTGGCGGATTTGCCATCTTTTATTTCTTCCGTTAAAAATTAGAAGAAGACAAACGAACAAACGGAAAAAGAAAGAAAGAAAAAAAAAATACAACGTGAGAAAAATAGAGCGTTACAGCCAAAGCTTTCGATTAAATAATTAAAAGCAAATAACTAAAAGCCGGCAATCTCAAGAGATAGTGGAGTGCGAGGGCGAAAACGCAAAAATTAGGGGCGACTGACGCAAAAAAACCCAGAAAATATAAGAGAAAAAGAATTCAACAATTTTCAAAAACTATCAAAGGAAATTTACCAAAAATTTTCCCAAAATTCTTATTTCGGCTTTCGGATTCTCGATTTTCCAAAAAAAAAATTTTATTTTGAAATTGTAATAGTTTTTCCTTTTTGTATTTTTTAAGCAATGTAAAAAAAATACAATAATACAAAAAAAAAGAAAACACACAAAAAAAACAAAGAAATAAAAATATAGTTTATTTTTAGTTCTTTTATAACTTCTACAAAAAAATTTTATTTTACAGTTTACAAAAAAAACTTTAATTTTTAGTTTTCGAAAAAAAACAAAAAATTTTAAATTTTTAGTTTTCACAAAAAAAAAAATTTTAATTTTTAGTTTTCAAAAAAAAATAAAAAATTTAATTTTAGTTTTCAAAAAAAAAAAAATTTTCAAAAAAAAAATTTTTTAAATATTTTCCGATTTTTTAAAAAAAAATTCTATTTTGCACCTTTAAAAGAACAAATTTTGTTTTTGTATTTTTGAAAGAAGGGAAAAACAAAAAAAAATTATACTGCAAAAATATTAGAGATATTACAATATCAAAATGAAGATCCGAAAGCGAAAAGCATAAAGGGAATAATCAATTTTGATCAAATTAAATTGAGAGCAAAGAAAAATTTGCGTTAGTCGCATGTACACTGTATGTACAGCGTAGAGTCGCGGTGGTGTGTGTATGTGAGTATACACAGATCGCTGACTTCGCTATTTATAGTCGACTATGTGTAAAGATGAGAACTTTTAATTATATTTCATTTACACTAAATGTTCCTTATGCCTGTAACGGCGAAAATTTATTATTATATTATAATGGAGAATGTAAATCTATTTATATCAGTTATATTTTCATATTACGCTATCTTAAAAATTAATTATTGACTAATTTTAGTTTAGCTTAGATGGAATTCACATATTTAATTTAAGCTAAATTTTAAAGTTACATCCAATTAATATATATATATATATCAATATTATATAAATTAATGTATATGTGTCTATTTAACTTAAAATTAGTTTTGCTTGAAAAGCTGCACAAATATTATATTACCGTATTCGGCATTATATTTCATTTGTGCTGCTTTTCAGCCGCTTTCGCCGAATTGCCGTTGGCCTTGGCCGACTTCGAGAGTGTTTACAACTACGAACTCGCAACGTAAACACTCGCGATGTTCTGTGCGTTCGCACTCTGTAATATTATAATTTTCAATATAATAAAATTATTAAATTATTTTCGCGCATCCGCGTCACTTGCGAATATTCGCCGGGGCACTATAATACAATATATTATTACATATATATTATAAAATGTATATATGTAATGATATATATAAAGATATATAAAATATTCTTATATAAAGTGCGATCCCGAGATCGCGTTGGGCGCCATGTAACGGTGCGCGTGTCCGCCTCGAGCACGAGGACGGCGGGCACGGCCGTTGCAAATCTGTGCCCGGTTGGACTTAGCCCCGAAGGATTCCGGCGAGGGAGAGGGGCGGTCCGCGAAGGGCGAAATATCGCGTTCGGGACTGCGCGTGGAATAGAATGGCTAATGGAGCACACTTGATGATAATAAAAAAATAAAAATAATTAAAATTTAAATGAGTTTTAATGGCGCAGTGCCAGACATACAAATACAAGGCAGCGCCTATATACGAGGCGTGCGGGACGCAGGCCGAGGGTCGCCGAGGCGACGGCGCGCGGGGCGTTCGGGAAGAGTGAGAGAGAGAGAGAGAGAGAGAAAAGGAGCTGCCACTTACAGAGAGCCGGAGCTCGTAGGTCTCGCAGCGCGTTCTCGAAGCGCAATAGCGCCTTCCTTTGCCGGGGGCGGCGGTGACGTTGGCCTCCGGGAGCCCCGGGATGGGGCGGTTATTCCGCGTAGATGGGGCGGACGACAATTCGTCCGCTCGAGCTCGTATTCGGCGCGGGTGCACTGCACACCCTCGCACCACTGTAGCACCACAAGCGCGTTAAACCAGGCACTCTCCCAGAGGACGAGGTACGAGGCGGGGGGGAACCTTGGAACACAAGGCAGGTTCCCACACACGATTCGTCGCGGCACGGCGGTAGCAACCGAAAAAAAAGGACACGGACGACGTGCGTAGAAGGCCGGTAACAACGCGTTGTTTTCTACTCGCGGCTCTCTTTCTTTCTGTCTAATTCGCGCGCGTGGCTGTCTCTCCCCACTCCCCGCTCTCTCTCACTTACCTCTCCGGCGGTGGTTGTGCGTCGGCCTGTAGCAGATAAACATTTCTACATATAAATATACAAATACATATGTACATGCTACGGCTAGAGAGAGAAAGCAACGGGACGGGGATAGCAAGCGCACGCAGTGCTTGCGTCCCTCGTCACAATATATATATATATATATATATTTGAAATGAGATTGAAATAATAATTTAAAATAATTTTTATTCTTACTTTTATTTTCTCGTAGGGCGATTTACTTAGAGCAAATGTTAATTTTTGATCCGTAAAAGAATAGATTATTTCGTTATCTAGCTGAGTCTTAGTCATTTTTATTGCATGGCTTTCGAATAATACGCCATATTCATTGAAGTGACAATCATTATTAGGGATGGACTCCAGAAATTATATCCATCCTTCGCATCTATACAGACTTTTCCTGATAATAAACATGATGTTTCCGATTGTAGATAAATTTTGTCATCTCGATAGGAAAACTTCGTTCGAAGATGCATGGAGTTCACATGATCCTTTGTATCGCGACTTACTCTACTAGCATTAGTACGTGTTAAATTTTTATGCGAAATTCGATATCTGGAAATTATGGAAATAGGAAATTTACTTTTATTGTTCCGTCTAATTTTGGAAAAATCGCGTGGGTTGAGAATTTATTTTTATGTTTTTACAGAAAAAAACGTTTGCTCTTCTTTTGTTTCGTTGATAGTGGTCAGTACTGGTTCTGGTTTAGGTTCCGGGTCTGGCTCTGGTGAAACGATCATTTCGTAGCTGTTTTTGGCCTCTTGTTTCATCAGTGTTTGTTAAAGGGATATGAAGAAGTGTACGGCCATGCTCCAAATGGCACTTAGTATATATGTGGACCAGCCATATACATGATGAAGGGCGTTTTCGTTGAGTGCAATCCCTATGAATGTTCTTATCAGATGTATAATCATTAAGACAGCTATTATCCCCGCGCTTGCGGATCCGAAGGTGATAAATTTATTCCATAATGTTTTCCAGGCAGAATTTATTAAACTATGCATTGTGTATTCATTTATGAAGTACGATATGGATTGCCGCTTGTTACTCCAGATTCATGTATTTCGTGCGCTGCGTTGTTCATTAATGCATCTGATTCTACTGGAAACATAATTCGTTCTTTTAATCTTTCAAGGTCTTTACTAGAATAAATACCACAGATGGCTAAGCTGATTGGATCAATATATTTCCAGGCCAGCTGAGCCATAGGCTTCTGGATCATGGGTTCTTTTGCTTCTGTGATTTTGGGTACCATTTTATACCATTCGGCATCAATACGGTAGTATGATGGTAATACTTGATCACAAGGAATTCTGGTTCCTCGAGTTTTTAAAATATGCGTTTTCGGTGTGAGGAAAAGGGTGGTATTTTGTCTCACAACAATTGTCTCCATGATCTATTTTAACTTCTACTGGTATGCATTTTATCAGGTGAACCACTTTGCCGGCTAACACAGCCATATAACCTAGACCTTTCATGATGTTATATTCAAATTGATCTGGATTCTGAGTAGCGATAATGAGCGCGTTTTTTAATGCTGTTTATTCTACTGTACATTGTTCTGTTACAATATTGCGATATAAATTTCACATTTGTCTTTTCACGTGTTTTTTGAGATACATGAATTTTGCATTTACATAAGCAAAAATATCAAGATTGTTACTCGACCATGTACTCTTTTTCGCAAATGTTTTATCCATTTTAGTTTCAAAGATAACCAGTTTTGGGTGCTTTGTTCTTGCTATCCTATAACCGCATATCTGTTCTTCAGACGATTTACTTAGGGCAAATGTTAATTTTTGATCCGTAAAAGAATAGATTATTTCGTTATCTAGCTGAGTCTTAGTCATTTTTATTGCATGGCTTTCGAATAATACGCCATATTCATTGAAGTGACAATCATTATTAGGGATGGACTCCAGAAATTATACCCATCCTTCGCATCTATACAGACTTTTCCTGATAATAAACATGATGTTTCCGATTGTAGATAAATTTTGTCATCTTGCAAATTTACTCGCGCAGTTCATTGTGGTAGGGTGATTTTAAGTGTTCCTTGGATAACAACAGAATTTCAAGTTCCATAGGGGTCGCTATAATAAGCTTCCTCGCAGGTTCCTCAGGCAATTATCCCAGTTAAATGAAATTGTAAACAGCTATCCTTACTACTACCCTCTCTATGGGCTGCATGACCGTGACGGGATGAGAGGGCTTAAGCCGGGGGAGCAAGAAGGAACGCTTGATGGTTGTACCAGATCCTTTTAGATCTGTACAACAAGAAGAGTTCCGCATCCTTCCCTGGCTCACGAGAAATGGATCGGGAATTTGGATCCCTATAAACGGCCTCTCCGAACTACCTGATGGGAGAATCCGTATAACCGGGTATCCTGAGAATGATTGCGAAGGTATGGATGGTATGTATGGATGTGAGAGTCAGGGAAGAGGGTAAGGGTCTTTGGGTAACTAAGAAGCAGCCTACGGCTGAGAAACGGCGAATCTCGGTCTGCTAATTTCGCCCCTAATCCAAAGTGTTAGATACCATGCTGAAGGATGAATGGCACAAAGTTGAATGTGTCGCAAACGGTTCCTTCGGGAAACCAGGCCGAATCCCGTCATATTGCAGGCCTTACCCGATAGTTGCGACCAATGCCGGGTGGTCTATATACCCGCAATACTCGTGGGAACAAAAATGGATAAATCTGATAACACTGAGATGGAAATACAGGGGGAGGACGAGATGGAAGAAAGTCGGGCTTTGTTACCGACAGAAACCATCTCAGAAGTACTTGTTCAGGCTACTGAATGGGTTGAGACAAGTGCACATGAAGGCGCGGGCATGAACCGGAACCTGAGTGTAGCACAAAGGAGAAAAGTCCTTAAACAAAAAGCAAGGGAAGAGGGTCTACCTGTTCCTAGATCGGTGGCGGGGAAAAAGCGGAGGCAGGCTAAAAAGAAACGGTCACTAACCGTACTGACTACGTCGGCCTCAGCTGCTCCAGCCACTGATTCGAGTAAGAGGGGACCCTCAACCAGCCTTGGGTCTACTGAGCAGGGGCTCAAGAAACCGCTCATAAAACGCAAGGAAGGTATGTACGCAGGGGCAGCATCGTAGGGACAACACCTACGAATGCAGAGTAAAAAGATCATCAACATACTGATGCAGGCCCGCTATCGGCACGGGCTGGGGGCTTGAACCGCAGAAAGTTTTATGGATATATAAAACAATACTGATGCCGGGGCTAACTTATGCTGCCTTGGTGTGGTGGAAAGTGATCGAGAATAAATCCTCTGCGAGAATCCTGGATCATATACAGGCAATCTCGCTAAGGGGAGCATTTGGATTAAAAAGGAGTACCCCTATTACTGCTGTCAGAATGATACTAGGTCTGGACAGCCTGGGCTTGGAAATAACAAGAACGGCTGCCAGATCGGCTTATAGAATGATATGCAGCGGTCAGTGGGATAGTACCGCAACTAGACAGACTACCATTTGCAGGGAAATACTGAAAGGTCCAACTTTTAATCTCCCTCAGGATCGTATTAACAAAACTCTCTGCTTCGGACAACGATATAAGATCAGGATACCAAGCAGAGAGGATTGGAATAATGACCTAAATTTGGCAGGTGATATCTGGTTCACAGCAGGATCAAGAACAGATGTTGGTACTGGATTCGATATATATGGACCTGAACGCAGTTTAAATTCAGCCTTTAGACTGAATAAATATAACACAGTGTTTCAGGCAGAAATAGCTGCCATTGAAACCTGTGCAAACGGCTTAATGCAAAGGGGAATTAAGGGCAGATGCATAAATATATGCACAAACAGCATAGCAACGCTGAAGGCCCTCTATCAATCCTGCACTACGTCACTACTGGTCAATGAAGCTAAAATTGCTCTAGACAATTTGACCAGGGCAAATAAAGTCTGTGTTACATGGATACCGAGAAAATCGGCCCGTAAGGGAAACATGAAAGCAGACATGATGATAAAATAAGGATGCTCATCGGAGTGCCATCGGGTAAGGGATACGCTGTACCTTACCAAGAGAGATGCAATGTGATAAAGAGAAGCCTTGAGAAAGTAAAACTAACAACGTGGGAAAACTCGCGTAGATACAGATGATCCAAACACCTTCTCGGCAGTAAGATCTGCGGATGGGCTCAAGGGATCATCAAACTAAATAAACGTGAAGCAAAGCTAATCCTGGAACTTACAACAGGACACAGCAATTTACGGTGTTCTACACACAAGATCAGAGGACACAGTAACCTCTGCAGATGGTGTGGGAAAAAGGAGGAAACTCCGAGACATTTCTTCTGTACGTGCCCTAACTTAACGAAATATCGCGTAAAGTGGCTAGGAGAAGATAACCTTGATCACGAGAGTTTTTCCAAGGTGGATGTACTCAGTTTTCTGGCATACTGCAGAGAACTGAATGTGACGGAAACCGTGGAAGATTAATCAGGGGGAAAGGAATATAATGGCGATAACTAAGTGTTCCTGAGCATATATTTGCACCCTGATATGGTTAGTGGGTTTATTAGGTTAGAATCCTGCATACCCTGGAACCGGCTCCAGCGGTAGTCTAAGTTGGCGAGTGCCACTAGCCGTCAAACAATAGCGGATGAACTTCCCACTACCCAACGAAAAAAAAATTCCTACTACTATCGTACAAATATTTCATTTCACCATTATTAACAACAGAATTCTGCGAATGCATCCCGCAGTAATAGATGGTTCTCGGCACCTGTATTTTACATTGTAATGCTTTAGTTTCTTCAAAATCGTTGATTTGAAGTAACTATATATAAATAAGTTGGCTTATAGGTTGGAGTTGAGAAAAGTTGATTCTCCGACGTCTAATAATGATATGGTCGTTATATGCATGATGTTAGATCCACAATCCTTCCCCAATATAGTTTTGGCCGGGGTGACGAAAAATAATGTAAAAAGTATTGTATATAGGAATCATCTTATCTGAAATCATAAAGAGGTTAGTTTCGTAATTTGAAGGAAAAATAGAATCATTGTGGTTGGCATAAGAAAGAAAAAAACAGTTACGGCTTTCGCTTTGACCTTTGTAAACAAATGAAAAAGAGAAGTTAATTGCGCGTGAATAAGTTCGCAGGAAAACTCGCTGTTCATGCTTTTTGGATGCGTCTGTTTATTTTTTTCTTTTTTTCTTAAGGTCAGGTGGTAAGTATGCTTATAAATAATATTTTTATGCTTATTTTATTTATGCAATTCTCTCGTATCTTGTTAACTCAAATTCTAGAATGATCACCCTTGTTGATGTTTTTGATACGGCAGAATGTTTCATTTCCTTTTCGCCTACTTCTATTGGTTAAAGATCTAATATTATCATTTATCATTTATCATAGGGTTAGTATGGAGGATATGAAGCGTTAGTAGTTTAGCAGGGAATAAGGAAGTTATTTTATATGGTTAGGTTGATGGAAAGTTTATTTATGCATATATATATATATATAGATATATATATATATATATATATATATATATATATATATATAAATTTTACTTTCTAAAAAACTTTTAAATATTTAAGGTGTTAGAAGTCATTTTTCTAGCTAAGGGCGACACTGCTCAATCTCGTTTCTCCTGTTCTTTCTGTCTACCCTTTTTCTTTTGAGTTGTTATTTCTTTATATATGTAAGAGATGCGAAGTCTGTTCGCATGAACGATCTTACTACTTTTATTTATTTGAATCCTAATATTATTCTTGTTTAGCACTTCTAAGATTTTATGAGGTCTAGAGTAATAGTTTCCAAATTTATTTGGTTTAGGACCAGACAGTAGGAATACATAATCTTCTATTTTAAAATTCTGTGGATTAATTTTCCTGTCGTAGCATTTCTTTGAGCGAAATTTTGAGGATACTGGATTATCGTAAGCTAATTTCTGGATTCCATTCAGTCGTGTGACTAAGTCAACTAGATATCCCTTGTATGTGGGTAATAAGTCCCTTTCTTTTAAAGGATCGACAAAAGGCAACCTGGCTATTCTACCGAAAATTAATTCGTATGGGGTATGCTTAGTGCTTTCTTGGACACAAGTGTTATAATTTAAAATGGCTATGTCTAACGAACTGTCCCATTCCTTGTGATTGGTACTATATTGTTTTATGAACTCGCCCAAAACGTGATGTTTATTTGTTGGACGTCCTCAACATTCATTGGACTAACGTTTATGCCGTTGTTTTGCAGCAGTTTTTTAGCACCGTTGACACAAGGCTTTACATCGCAAGTTACGAAGAAAACGATGTTATCATTGCAGCAGCATATTAAATCTTTTGTTACTATTACACTGCCTCTTTCAACCTCGTATTCTTTGTTGTGATTTCGGCTAAATGACGAGGTGGTGGAGGATACTGATTTAGTCTCTTTCGGCTGATTAGCGGTTATCAGTTGGGGTAATGCTATTGGTTCGGCCTCAAACTCTTCATGTGATTCTTGTTCACTTTCGGCATAACAAAGCGCATGTAGTACCCCGACACGCGTGGGCCTTTTTCTTACCGGAGATATTTAGTTAGTCTCCCCTTGCGTAATGTCCTTTGTTCTTTCGTTTCGATTACCTGTAAAGGACATTTTTCGGATTCCCCTTGCGTAATCTTTTTAGGTCGTCCCCTTTTCTTTGGCTGTGTAATTGTCTTTGAATTTGATTTATTTTTATTCGGGCGTCCTGGCGCATTGTAGAGTTCTCGTCCTGATCTCGTCACGATATTTGTCGTGACTATTTCAGGCAGATTTTGTGATAATGCCTCTGCATTAGAATTTAGTCTTCCTGGTTTATACAAAACAGTGTAATCGTATTCGGTTTGAAAGGTCATTTCTGCACTCGTGTATTCAGGTCTATTGATTTCAATCAAACTAAGGGTTCATGGTCAGTGATGATTGTTATTTTTCTTCCATATACGGAGGAACGAAATGTCTGCACGCTATGTACGACTGCTAGGGCTTCCTTTTCGTAAACCTCGTATTTAAGTTCTGCATTGCGTAAAAATCTAGAAGTATATGCTATGGGTCTATCTTTCTCTATTTTGCCCTGGAACAGAATACCTCCTATAGCGTATCCTGAGGCATCAGTTGTTATATTAAATGGTTGAGTAAGGTCGGAGAATTGTAATAAAAATGACTTACATAGAATATTCTTTAAAGTCTGAAAGGCTTCTTCAGTTTTGTTCGACCATTCAAATGGTACATCTTTTTTCAGTAATTTTGTTAACGGTTTTACAATTGCAGCAAATCTCCCAATAAATTTGCGGTAATATCCAGCTAAACCAAGAAATTGTTACACTTTCTTAGCATTCTTCGGTCGTGGGAAATATTTTACAGCTTCCACCTTTTTCTCGTCTGGACTCTGTCTGTTATCGCTCAAACGGTGTCCTAGATAATTCACGTCTCTTTTTAGAAATTCGCACTTGTCAGTTTGCCATTTCAATCCGGCTTCTCGAAGTTTGTTTAATAACAGCCTCATTTTCCTATCGTGTTCTAGCAATGTGTTCGCATATATCACAATGTCGTCCAAATATACGAATAATTCTCTGCCTTGTAGTCCTCTTAGCAAGGTATCCAGCAATCTTTGGAAAGTGGCGAGTGCATTTTGCAACCCTAATGGCATACGAATGAATTCATAGTGTCTAAATGGCTTACTAAAAGCTGTTTTGTGTGCATTCCTTTATTCCATCTTAATTTGGTAGAACCCTGACGCAAGGTCTAATACAGTCTATCTACAGAGTAGTACCTTGCACCACTCACCTAATCAAAGATCTCAGTGATATTCGGTAGTGGATAGGCATCGCTTATTGTTTTTTCGTTTAACGCTCTATAGTCAAGTACCAATCGCCATTTTGGTCGTCTCTGTGAATCTGCTTTCTTTTTCACAATCCAAATTGGACTATTAAATGAAGAATCAGAGTTCTTTACCACCCCTTTCTTTAATAAATATTTTTGTCTGTCTATTTCTTCTTTAAGTGAGTGAGGGAATTTAGATTGATGGGCATTCAACGATTCTTCATCCGTAGTTTTTATTCGGTGAGTTATGGCATCCATTTCAGGTAACGAATCTCCTGGTAAAAAGAAGATATCGCGATATTTTTTAACTAAATTCTGTACGTATTCCTTTCGTAAAGATCGTCTGGACGTGTCATATCTCTTATAAATGCGATTTGCGTAGAAGTTATTTCTTACGGGAGAAACAGTGATTTTGTTATTTACTGCCTTTAAAGGAATATCGAGTTCTTCGGATATTAATTCTTGCGTAAATGAATAAAGCGTCTTTGTTACTACACTTTCGTTATCGAAATAATGATTTAGAAACTTGTCTGCTTTATCATATAAATGTAATAATTCTTGGTTCAGCTTTTGTTGTTCGTCGTCTATTTCGCTCTCGTCGCTTTGGCTATCAGAAGACGCGTTAACGAATAACGAGTGCTGTGTATGGTCGATTTCTTCATCTTCTATTTCGGTGGTTAAATTTCTGCGAAGCATTTCTGGTGACACAAATTCAATGGGTTGATCATGTATATGATACTCTAGTCGTTTCATCTCGTAGTTTAACGTCACGCAAGCGTCGCTTAGATATCGTGCCCCCAAAATAACGGAATACGGTATCGGAAAATGGTCGGGGATGACGTGGAAACTTGAGATTCCTTCTAGAACATTAAGTCTTAAGGTTCCTAGGGTAAAGAATTGTTCCGAGCTTATCCCCTTCAAGAGTCCCTTTTGCGACTCGTGAATTTCGTATTGATGGGGTATGGTTCCTCTTTTTATTAAATTTCCCTCAGATCCTGTAACTACTAGGAATCTGAATTGGCCTCCCATGGGATTTTTGGACGCTACAGTAGCTGCGTTTCTTGTTCGATGTGGATATTGATGCCGTATGCAGGGGTGCCTAAAGTTTCATTTCCTAATTTTATATTCGTCGCCTGACCAGCTATGACAAGTTGGTTGTGCGTAAAGTTTAGTTCAGCGTTATTTTTCATTAAGTATTCCGATCCTATAATTCCATTGTATGAGATAAGAAAATCGTCTGGTACAATCAGAAGTTAGATTCTTTGTCCAGCAATGTTTAATGGTACAGTACCTAGAGTAGTTTGTTTTCGATCGCCCACTCCTACGAGCATTTAGATTTTTGACTCATCTATGTGCGCTCCTTTTGGTATAAATCACGTTTTGATGATGCTTACTTCGGATGCACTGTCTAAAATAAAAGAAAGAAAGTATTGTAGCCCGAATTGAACCTCTACATATGGTACGTAATTGGCTATTGTGGTTCCAAGGGTATTAATTCGCCTAGAATGTTCGATACTTGGTTTGCGTTCATTGAGCGCGTTGGTCTGTCGCAAGTCCCTTCGTTCGCGCTTTTGTTCTGGGGACTTCGTCCATTTCCCTGGTTGTATTGGCACTTTCGGTATTTCGATATTGTGTGCCCTAGATACTTGCAATAAGTACAGGTGGGTCTGTTATGTATGGTAGTAGTTTGTTGCATGGGATCGCGTACTCTACAGGTAGCTTGAAAATGCCCTATCTAATCACATTTTTGGCATTTCAAAATTAATTTTTGTTCGTTGGTTTGATTAATATGATAGTAATTAGCGGTATGACCAGGCTTATTGCAAGTCTGGCATACTATAGATAGTCGCCTATTGTTACTTCGACAATTCCGAGCAGTATGACAGGTTTTATTACATAGTTGGCACTTGGTCATTACAAGACACTGATGCCTGATATGGTTTGTTCTTTTGCGAATTTGACATGATAGCGCTTGGCTTTGTCCGAATATTTTTCGACATTCTGCAAATGTGTGACCCATTATATTGCAATAGCTGCAAGGTATATTCCCCGGAAGAGTTAAATTGTTTACCTGGTGAGGGTATATATTTTGTTTGTTATTGGACCTATGGCGTATTTCATGCCTCCAAAATAAGTTCTCTCGAACTTCGAGTCTTTGCTCTACAGCGATTGCGTCTTTTACTACGTCCTCGATGCTTCGTTTTCTTTCAATCTAGTTTCGATTTCGGGCTTTAATCATAGTCGGAAACATTTTATTATTGTTTTTTCAATGCTGCGTTTGAAGGCAGCTGTATTTGGTGCTTTAGTTATGTGCCGATTTACTTTATAAAGTTGAGAACCGATATCTCTAAATCTATTTCCGTACTTTATAACTGATTCGTGTTCGCTTTGATATTGACTACTCAGTTTGCCGTGAAGTACGTGTACGTTTTTCGATTGGGCGTAAAAGTCCTTTAAATATTCCTTAAATTCCTCGACTGTGGTGAACGCGTACCCAGATATTATTTCTCTTGCTTCACCCAAAATTTTCTCTTAAGTAATTTCGTGAAACTTTCTTCGAAATTGTTGCTTATGAGCTCTCTAGCTTCTGTACAGTATTCTAGGAACTAGCTAAGAGGAATATTTTTTCCGTCAAATTCGGGAACAAATTTTAATGTTTCCTTTAAAGATATGGCTGTGGCCTGATCGTGTGCCATTTTAGTACTTGGCGGGTTTTCAGCTATTAAACAATCATTTGTCAGGTGTGAGCAGTATGGTTGACTGTCTCTTGTATAGCGAGACCTATAGCTTCACTGGAGAACGATAGGTTTTCAGAAGTAGATAAATCTGTGTGCACGGGACTGATTATTACATTATATATTTGTTCGATACTCGATCGGTCTCGAGGCGTTCATGAACCAAATGGCATAAATTTAACCTCTTTTTCGGAGGAGTTCTGAATTCGTCCTCTCTTGGTCTATTTTCGGCTTCGTTTTCTGATAGAATTTCTAACTCCTTCTCTGATCGAGTTTTACTACACGTATACATTCGATTTTTAATGTATATCTATATACGTGTACGAATGTATCTTTTTTATTTTGATGGCTGTCAGATAGTTGCGTGTGGCTATCGTTTGTTTCGATAGTTTCTTTTCGTTCGTAATATAATTAATTAGATTTTTTCTCTTTCTTTTAATTGCTTTGTTTAATTGTTTAAATCAATATTAATTATTTCCTCAAACTTTACCTATTTCATAATTTTATTTTAATATATATGTGTTTTGTAAATTATGCGTTAAAAGATATATATCGATTAGTAATATCGTTTATTTACAGTAATTCAATTGTACTTATGTCGACTACCCATATACAAATTAATAAATATTTTTTCATTGGTCTTACAGTCCAATCAAATCAACCTAAAAAATACGCAATAGTATCAATACATATTCACATCAACATCAACACATCCATACACAAAAATAATAAAAAATAAAATATAAATAAAAATAACAATTAAATTAAAAATTATAATGACAGTCAGACTGTCCTTGTTTACATTCACCCCCGTAGACTAATCTGAAAATCAAATATGAGCTGAAAAAATTCTTTGTTAGTAAAGTGCAGTCTGACTGTCCCCAACCCCTTTTAACTAATTGAAGATCCTGTTCAACGTTTCGAGCTCGCTACGGCTTCTCATCAGGGACTAAACTGAATCATATATTCTAATCTATATATACCTTATCCCCAGTACTGAATTTAGAAAATTAAATCTAAATCCCCCTTCTACACAAATTATTCAAAATCAATCAATTTAATAAGGAATGATAAACACTAACCAATTTACTAGACTCTAACATGAAATTCACATTATTTTGATTCCGGGAAATGTGAATACTTTCAAGACACTCCCTTTTATACTTATTACTAATACCATGTTCCAAAATATCCACATTCACAAAATCAAAAGAATGTAAAAACTTTAAACAATGCTCTTTTAAACTGGAAGTAATATGTGAGCTACGCAAACTATATTTATGTTCATAAATTCTCTTTTTTAAATATCTACCTGTTTGTCCAATATAGTATTTATTACAATTCATGCAATTAATCTTGTAAGCAACTCCTGATTTTAAACATAAATCATCCTTATCTTTGTAATTATTAAACAATCTACTCAAATTATTGCTATTTTTAAAGAAAATTTGAATGTTATATTTCCGAAAATTTCTTTTAATTCTTTCAGATAATCCTCTAACACACGGTAATCCTCTAACATATTGTAAGTTCTTTACAAAAGTAATTGCATAGATTCTAATAAATACTATATTGGACAAACAGGTAGATATTTACAAAAGAGAATTTATGAACATAAATATAGTTTGCGTAGCTCACATATTACTTCCGTTTTAAAAGAGCATTGTTTAAAGTTTTTACATTCTTTTGATTTTGTGAATGTGGATATTTTGGAACATGGTATTAGTAATAAGTATAAAAGGGATAGTCTTAAAAGTATTCACATTTCCAGGAATCGAAATAATGTGAATTTAATGTTAGAGTCTAGTAAATTGGACAGTATTTACCATTCCTTATTAATTTGATTGGTTTTGAACAATTTGTGTAGAAAGGGAATTTAGATTTAATTTACTAAATTTGGTAATGGGCATAAGGTATATATAGATTAAAATATAAGATTTAGTTTAGTCCCTGATGAGGAGCCGTAGCGAGCTCGAAACGTTGGACAGGATCTTCAATTAGGTAAGGGTGTTGGGGACAGTCAGACTGCACTTTACTAACAAAGAATTTCTTCAGCTAATATTTTATTTTCAGATTAGTCTACGGGGGTGAATGTAAACAAGGACAGTCTGACTGTCATTATAATTTTTAATTTAATTTTTATATTTATTTATATTTTATTTTTTATTATTTTTGTGTATTGACGTATTGATGTTGATGTGGATATGTGTTGATATTATTGTGTATTTTTAGATTGATTTGATTGGACTGTATGACCAATAAAAAAATATTTATTAGTTTAACTTACAGCATCTCGATTTAAGTTTTCAATGATCATTTGTTACGTTCCCCTTTTTTACTTTTATTATCGTTAAATGATTTGTTTTATTGTGTTTTAGTAAAAATATTTATTAACCTTTCAATTGTTTAATTCCACTTCTAGTCGTCAGGTTTATTCTGCTAAGGAAAGTTGTTTAAACGCCTTTTCCAAGCTTTCTAGGGTTTCAGTTTTCTCCTTTGTAGCTAACTTGTGTAGGCATATTTTAGCCTTTATAATTGTGGCAATAATTGTTCGTAAGGTTTTTTCGTTTCTTTGCCTTTGCCTTAGTATGGTTATAAATTGTTGCTCTCTTCTTTCTGAGATTTTGAATTCATCCTGTTCTTCTGCGAGCAGGGAATATATTTGAAATATTGTCTCTTTCAATCGTTTATTTTCGGCTTGTTCCATATTCAGAGCCTTTTCCAGTTGATCTATTCTTTTATCTAAGTAGTTCCCGAATTCCCAACGGTCATGATCGTTGCTGATTAATGCATTAATATTTTGTTCTAGGCATTTTAACCTGGTGTTTGTATAGATGCTTATTGCTTCGCTAGAGAAACGTTCCGTTAGATTAATGGTTTCGACGATTCAAAGCTGGTGAAAACGACACCATGGATCAGCCAGCCGTCAGAAGACCTGTGACGACGAATACCGATCAAATCATGGAATTTATCGAGTTAGACCGGTATCTTGCATCTCGTGACATCGCCTAGGAGATGAGAGTTAGTCACCAAACCATTTTAAGCCATCTGCAGAAGGATGGATACAAAGAAGCTTGATGTTTGGGTGCCGCATGATTTGACGCAAAAAAACGTTCTGGACCGAACAATGCCTGCGATGTGCTACTGAAATGAAACGAACTCGACCCATTTTTGAAGCGGATGGTGACTGGCGACGAAGAATGGATTACATACATCAATATCAAGTGAAAAGAGTCGTGGTTCAAGACCGATGGACCGTCACATGTGTGGCCAAGCCGGGATTGACGGCCAGGAAGGTTTTGCTGTGTGTGTGGTGCGATTGGAAGGGAATCATCCACTATGAGCTGTTCCCGTATGGCGAGACGCTTAATTCTACCATCTACTGTGAACAGCTGGACCGCATGAAGCAGACTAACGATCAGAAGCGTCCACAATTGGCCAAGAGGAAGGATGTAGTGTTCCACCAGGACAACGCCAGACCACGCACTTCGTTAATGAGTCGTCAGAAGCTACGGAAGTTCGTATAGGAGGTTTTATCGCATCCACCATATAGCTCGGACATAGTGCCAAGTGATTGCCACCTGTTCCTATCCATGTCGAACGCCCTCGGTGATGTAAAGTTGGACTCAAAATAGGTTTGTGAAAAGTGGCTGTCTGAGTTCTTCGCAAATAAGGAGAGGGGTTTCTACCAGAGGGGTATTATGAAGGTGCCGTCTAGATGGAAACAGATTATCGAACAGAACGGCGCATATTTGAATTAAATCCGACCACTGTAACACTTTTTATATAGCATTGAATGAAGAGCAAAAAAGCGGAAGGGAGATATTTGACAACCTAATATTTTACATACAACATTTATATAATACGCTTATAGAAGAATGTACTATTTACTAGTGTATTATTGAACCTAAGTAATTTACGCTATTATTTAGATATAAATAACCTATACAATCATCTTTGTTTATCTACATCATCTTCGTTAATCACTAACTGGAGGACTGGCTGATAGTTGTACTGGCCTTCTCCGAGGTCTCATAACTGTAATATTTTTAGCGGCTTTCAAATTTACTGGATCAATGTTGCTGTTTAAACTAATTTGTTTCGAAGGAAGATATTTGATAACATAATATATATATATTTTTTTATTTATTATTGTTTGTATATATATTTTACCGTTTATTTTATGAATTTTTTTTTCTGTTTGAGGTGTTTCTTAAGGACAGTATGGCGAATGTAGGAATTCTTTAGCTCTGTTATGTCCCGTTTTTGACATAAATTTTTCTTTTTTAGACTCGGCGTTTCAATTGATGTTTTTCTTTATTTAAATATTATTATATTTTATAATTTGTTACAAATTTTTCTCGTAATTTTATTTATAGGTATTTTTTTAATTTACCAGGATCCTTGCCTTCTAAAGTAATACTTTTTTTTACAATACTTTTCCTTTCCTTTATTTTTCATTTCTCATGTCGTTTATTTATTTATTTTATTTGTATATTCTTTCTCTTTTTTCTTTTGTATTAAGTGTTTAATTAGATGTTGATTAGAAGTATTAATTTGTTATTTTTTACTCAAGTGTTTAACGCCAAAGTGTTAAAATCCCGGTTGAGCCCCTAAAAATTTAAAGCTTAATGTGACATTTATGCATAGTCACCATTTCGTCCACATTAGTTTAATCGAAGTACACACGTATGTTTTTATATTGTATACTTGTGTCTTCATTGTACCTTGGCTTGTTTTGAGCCTGGAGTTTCCTCCACTAGTTCGGGAATATTTTGTTAAACAATTGATGGAAAGTAACAGATATATTTGCGTAATTCCTATGCTTGTTTCAATAAACCGGAGTCCAAGGGTTTTGTTCGAATACAGTTTCCACTTCATTCGAAAGGGATTCTGCATTCGCCTCGGCCTATTGATTTATTGCCCTAATAACTCAAATATATATATATATATATATATATATATATATATATATATATATTGTAACATGTATAGATTATTTCACCCTATACATGTTGATTATTTTAACAAATAGGAAAAAAGGGAGGGAAAAAGGAAAAGAGAGAGAGCGAGAGATGGAGAATAAAGAAAATTTTGAACATAGTTAGTCTAATATATACCTTGGTTGTAGACAATTTTGAAATTTTCTTGAAAACTAGTACACGGCTATCGTTGTAAAAAAGGCATAAATCGTTAAAACTTGATTTTGTTCAACATATAATAGAAGTGGTGATAAATAGAAATTCTTACCATGAATAATTGAATGGTGCAATAAACCGGCCGGTCATCCACAAGCCAGCTTTTCTCATATAAAGATCGTTGGATCGTTTTTATTTCCAGCGTCGTATAAAAAGGTTGGTGGATTTTTCCTTACTTCTTATATTTTCGAATTTCAGTAGAGTATTATTTATCTCTACTTATTTCTTTAATTTTCTCGATTGATAATATTAGAGATTGTAAATTATCGTTAGAACGTGTGAAAGAGACAGAGAGATACAGACATAGATTAAGAATAGTAAGAGCAACAAGCACGTACACAGTTTTCTACAGTAGTTCATTTTGCTCTTCGTAAGGTGGCGCTCTTGTTGCTTTATCTCTCTATTATACTTACAAAGTTATCTCTGTCACACCCTATGTGAGCCGATTCGTACGTTAATACATCGCGGGTGCGTATTAGGTAGGGGTAGTATATTATTTATTATAATTTTATGAAATTGAATAAATATTAAAGTTATTTTCTTATTTGATTAAATAAATCTGCTTTTGATTTTTTTTATTAGTAATAGAAAATATAGAAATGTTTTTCCCATGTACCTGATAATTAATCTGTCTTTTCCTGGATTGTCAATAATTTATCAATATATATATATATTATTACTGATATAATTTTCAGAATAAACAAAGGTAAGTCTGAGGAAGAAATATCCGCAAAGAACCTACGGTCTAAAGAAATTGTTTTAAACTATTCAATCCGTTCGGGATTCTTTGCAACTCTGTCAACGGGTACTTCTACCGGGTATTTCATAATTATGTACCCCGTTACAGAAATGGCGCCAAACGTGTTTTAGACATTTTGGAGGAAATTGTTTTTTTTTTTAATATATCTTTTCTCTCTGTTATAGAGTAATTTTGTTAAAGCACTTAGCGAGTATAAATACACCAATTTAGAACCCACGAGGGAAAAATTTTCTTTTATATTTTTTTAAAGAAATTTTTCTTTTCTTATTATGAATAAGAAAAAATTTTTTTTCCCTCTTTCCTCTGACTACTTTTAAAGACGTGATTAAAAGATACAAATTTTTTTTTTGTGTGTTTTATTATATCAGGCAATATACAGATCTACCCTCCTTAACGACTAGGTGTCGCACCCGTAGGTGTTAGAAATAAACATATTTGCGTTAGCGTTTTAGAATATCCGTCACACAGGATAGGCAGTGTAAAGTGTGCGTGGCGTGACTCCCTACAGAAAGCTAGGGGAATAAACATAGTTTTAAATCTTTTGTGTATTTTGATGTTGATATTTTAAGCAAAGCCTGAGCCTAGTTTCTTCTTCCAAAAGTGGAATAGGCAGAAGTGTTCAGCGTTATTTATTCCTGGGCTTAAAATAGATTTTTTTTATTATTGTATTTGTTTTTTTATTTATTTATTTATTAACTATTTTGTTAATTGTTTTTATTCTATTTTTTATCAAAGTAATAATATTTGGATATAGTAGGAATTGATACCCCTCAAGGGACGGAGACATCAATTCCTACGATTAATAACCAAATAGAATAAAATCAAAGCCCAGTATAATACCTTAGGCTTGCCATATAAGGCAGTAAAGTTATTTTAATATTTCCCCAAAGAGGAGTCACCTCACGAACACTGAGGAACTCAAATTGTGTTAGGTAAAGAATATTTTATATTATATTGTTATTTTCCGTTAGGTTATAGAGAGCACCCATATTTTTTTTAGTAGGTCCCTCTATACAAAGAAAAGCAACATATTTTTAGTTATCTTCTACATTTATCACTGTAATTAGGTATCTCTTTTTTTTACAACCTCTCCCTCCTCTAAAACACCGTCGACTCCGGTCGAACAATGGTGCTTATATCTAGCGGGAGGTGAAGTTGATGATTACCTCCATCAGCTGTCTCTGCGAAGCGATGGTACTATATTTGACAGGCTTCGCAGAATAAACCAATGGCTGAAGGGAGAATATCATCAGGATGATTTTGTCGAAGAAAAAGAAGAAGATCCGGGTTGTATTTTCCTTAAAGTAGACTCAACAGCTGATGGAGAAGAGAGGCATCCGTTGTAGTCATTACAGGGAAGGCAGAGTTATGGCTCTATGCTTTAAGAAAAACAGGCATAACCACCAGGAGTGATGTTCGTACCGCTGTAAAACAATGGTACGGAGCCGGTCCAGAATAGCGAGGAAAATGGGTTCGAAGACCGAAACTCGAACTCAAGGAGCCAACGAACCTTCGAGTGATTATATCGCTTGTCTCCTCGCGATATTTGATCGGCTAAATCCACCCCTTTCCGAGACAGAGCAATTGGATAGACTGCTGTGCAACGCACGCCCCGAATCCAGCGAAGGATATCAAGGAAGTCCATTAACAATGTGTAAGAATTCCTAAATTTGGCCAGAGATGCCGAATTTGCATTGGAGTGTGAAAAATGCTGTCACACTCTTCCTTCGCGGGATAAGGTGATTTTGCGGAAAGCCGAATATAAATCGCCGAATTTCAGGCGAGCTAGAACTAAAGTAGCTACCACTGTACATCAGGAAAATCCTGATCAAGAAAAAAGGATCAATCCTGACATGGCAGAAATACGCAAGCTACTAATTCGCCTGGAATCAAAATTCGAGCAGGTGGGACCATCTAGTAGAGCATCTAATTCTCAGGGTGATCGAAGGCCGAAAACAGAAGAAGAAAGACGGCCTTCGAAAACGAACCGCCAACCCTGGAGGCGGAATCGAACACCCCCTAAAAAGAAGTCCATTAGAACTACCAGTCCGGAGAAGGTTAACAAACCTCCGTAGAGCTGTCCACCAGATAAGAAGAAGAGTTCGAACGGCCCAGTCAAATGTTATAAATGTGGTGAATTAGGTTACTGCATTTATAACTGTCCAAAATGTTCGGGAAACGGGATGCAAGGCGACCAATAGGGGTCAGGTCGACTTGCAACCCAAACGTGACCCCAGACGAAAATATTCGAGAACCTTGTTCCTTGAATTCTAATTCTTCCTCGACTAATGAGACCGAAGAGAGGCCTGATTCAGTTGAGGAAATGACAGCGGCGAATTAGATCCCGGACAAATTGCAGCACGGCCGGAAAAAGCGCGCTGGTCGATCCCGGTACGAATTGCTGAGTACCGGATACGTGCATTGTATGACACCGGCGCGTCTCGTACGGCCATGGGCAAGATCGGGCTACAATTAGCAACGGCTTGCCAGCGGGCGTTCTACCCAGCGTTTGGAGTTGGTGCTAGAAGCCCAGGGAACGCCCCACTTTACGTCACGGGTCACGTCGAACTGCCGTTCGAATTGGCAGGGATCACGCGCAATGTGTTAGTAGCTGTGATCCCAAACCTTGAAGTTTGAGATCACAGTTGAAGTAGATTACTACGTAGGGGCCAATTTCGCACGAGCGTTCGGAACCATGCATGATACGATTGATAATTCGTTGTGGGTTAAAGTAGCAAATAAACGGGTCAGGATGGAAGTAGCCGCAGTCACATGTAATGAAATTCAACGACTGGCACTGTTGCGATTGACTGACGGCTTCTCTTCTGAAATCATTCGAGTAGGCGAAATAAATTCAGAAGAAAATACTGGTTTTGTTCTGACCATGGAGTTTTCGAGGTTAGCATCCATTGGTCTCGCGGATATATCACGGCAGGAGCAAGAACGTATGAAAAAGCTCTTAAATAAAATTCTGCAGGCGGGAGAAGTGCCAGTGGGACGTACAATGTGCGCGAAACATATTATAGATGTATGAGATGCTCGCCCTATACGTCAAAAGGCATATCTAGTCTCTATGAAAATACAAGAAGAGATGTATTCTC
This sequence comes from Sycobia sp. Sy_11, assembly GCA_018907035.1. Classification (NCBI taxonomy): domain Eukaryota; kingdom Metazoa; phylum Arthropoda; class Insecta; order Hymenoptera; family Epichrysomallidae; genus Sycobia; species Sycobia sp. Sy_11. Next base: position 977,871 of record JACCIC010000069.1, read on the forward strand.
AAGTTAGAGAAATTCTAGAGACTGGAGTTGTCGAACCATCCACAAGTGGATGGTTAAGCCCAGTGATGATGGTACGTAAGAGAAACGGGAAGTGTAGATTTTGCATCGACTTTCGAAAAGTTAATTTAGTTTCGAAACTCGATGCATACCTGTTACCTAACATGGACCAGATTCTAAGAACGCTACAATCAGCTAGATATATTTCTACCTTAGATAATAGTTGGTTCCTTCTGGATCCCTCCTCGGAGGTAATACAAGAAATTGAGGAGGAGGGTCCGGCTTCGGACGAGGAGGAATACGTTCCTCTCAGACGTTCTACGTCGATATCGGGACCTTCTCGTCCGAAAGGCAACGGAGGAAGAAGGGGGTCTCCTTCGCCTCCCACCGCTCCAAGGGGCCAGACCACCCCTCCCGAAGCAGGAGCTTCGTGACAAGAGGGGGTGAGGTTTGAGCCATGATCTGGCCCTCACGAGCTGGGGAACAAGAAGAGGCCTCTGGGACCGCTCCCACCACTCCTAGGGTTCATGATCTAGAAATGCGAGGAACACCAAGACCACAAACGTCGAATTGTGGTCACTCGTCTTTTCCCCCCGAAGCAGGAGTTTCGCGTACCGAAGAAGGCAAGAATCCGACCTGGAGTTTCAAAGAATAAAAACAAAATAGTAACCCCAGATCAAGACTTTCGGCCGTACTATGTCCAAGACCCTAGTGGACGGTACGGGCGCCACCGGTGTTTCTTCTGCGGATATCCGGGCGTCACAAAAGAAGATAAATGTCCTAATCGTCACTTTCATAAATTCGTAAGGAAAACACCCTGGCTCCTTAACGGCGGTGGAGGTACCGGGAGATCTCTCTCTCTCTCTCTCTCTCTCTCTCTCTCTGTGACACCCAACGGTGAAGAATATGAAATCTTGTTTATTGTTGTTTATGTATATTTGTTTTCTTTCGCCATTGGGTCAATAAATATATATTCTTTTGTTTATATATATATTGTAACGGTGCGCGTGTCCGCCTCGAGCACGAGGACTGCGGGCACGGCCGTTTCAAATCTGTGCCCGGCTGGGCTTAGCCACGAATGATTCCGGCGAGGGAGAGGGGCGGTTCGTGAGGGGCGAAATATCGCGTGCAGGATTGCTCGCGAGGTAGGGCGATTAATTAAATGCACTAGAAATAATAAAATCCAAAATAATTAAAATTTAAGTTGGCTTTAATAGCAAGAAGTCGTACAGCGCCTATATGCGAGGCGTGCGGGACGTAGGCCGAGGGTCGCCGAGGCGACGGCGCGCGAGGAGTTCGGGAAGAGAGAGAAAGAGAGAGAGAGAGAGAGAGAGAAGAACGGACTGCCACTTACAATAGATGATGGGGATGTCTGTTGAACTCGCAGCACGTCCTTGTGCAGCAGCGTTTTAGTTCGCCGCGAGAGGCGGAACTTCGCTCGTCAGAGACCCCGGGATGGGACTGTTATTCCGCATAGAAGGGGTCGGACGGCAAGCTCGTCCATTCCGACTCGGCAGCAGCGCGCGTGAGTCACACACACACACACACACACACACACACACGACTCAGTACTCAGTAGCATGAACACGCGCGTTTTGCAACTCCCCGAAAATGAAATACGTGGTGAGGGGGAACAACTAAAGCACGAGGCGCGTTCCCGAAAAACTAAAAGACAACGTAAAGCGAAGTAAGAATCCGAATGCGTGTCACTCGCAGCTCTCCTATTTTAACTCTCACTGTCAATTCGCGCTCGTGGCCGTCTCTCCCCACTCCCTGCTCTCTCTCTCTCACTTACCTCTCCGCTGGTGTAGTCGTGCATCGGCCTGGAATACATAGACACTTTACATTTAAGTACACATAGACATTTATATTAACAATTGTATTTACATATTTACAGGGCTACGACAGGAGAGAGGACATAGGGACGTGGGGAAGCAAGCGTACGCGATGCTTGCTTTCCTCGTCACAATATATATATATATATATATATATATATATATATATATATATATATATATATATAGTTATATAATTATTTCCTTTTTCCTATCTATATTTCCTATAGTTATCCCTCGGATTTTATTGCAGAATTGCTTTACTGTGGTATACGCAACGTCTAGAGGGGGGTGTAACATGTATAGGTTATTTCACCCTATACATGTTAATTATTTCAACAAATAGGAAAAAAAGGTGGGAAAAAGAGAAAAAGAGAGAGAGAAATTGAGAATAAAGAAAATTTTGAACATAGTTAGTCTAATATATACCTTGGTTGTAGACAAGTTTAAAATTTTCTTGAAATCTAGTACACGGCTATCGTTGTAAAAAACGCATAAATCGTTAAAACTTGATTTTGTTCAACATATAATAGAAGTGGTGATAAATAGAAATTCTTGCGCCGAATAATTGAAGGGTGCAATAAACCGGCCGGTCATCCACAAGCCAGCTTTTCTCATATAAAGATCGTTGGGTCGTTTTTACTTCCAGCGTTGTATAAAAAGGTTGGTGGATTTTTCCTTACTTCTTATATTTTCAAATTTCAGTAGAGTATTACTTATCTCTACTAATTGCTTTAATTTTCTTGATTGATAATATTAGAGATTGTAAATTATCGTTAGAACGTGTGAAAGAGACAGAGAGATACAGACATAGATTAAGAATAGTAAGAGCAACAAGCGCGTACACAGTTTTCTACAGTAGTTCATTTTGCTCTTCGTAAGTTGGCGCTCTCGTTGCTTTATCTCTCTATTATACTTACAAAGTTATCTCTCTCACACCCTGTGTGAGCGGATTCGTGCGTTAGCCTATCGCGGGTGCGTATTAGATAGGGATAGCATATTATTTATTATAATTTTATGAAATTGAATAAATATTAAAATTATTTTCTTATTTAATTAAATAAATATTCTTTTGATTTTTTTTTTTAGTAATAGACAATATAGAAAAGTTTTCCCCCTGTACCTGATAATTCATCCGTCTTTTCCTAGATTATCAATAATTTATCAATATATATATTATTACTAATATAATTTTCAGGATAAACAAAGGTTAGAAGGAGAAATATAGAAGGTTAGAGGTAGAAATATCCGCAAAGAACTTAAAGTCTAAAGAAATTGTTTTAAACAATTTAACCCATTCGGGGTTCTTTGCAACTCTGTCAACGGCTACTTCTACCGGGTGTTTCATAATTAAGTACCCCGTTAAAAAATATATATATATATATATATACATATATATATGTGCAATCGAAAGGGGCATGTACAGTCCTACCAGTTAGGGGGTTCAATCACTGTTTTCTTTTCTTGAATAGATTCCTCCTCGACTGACTCCAGAAGACTCCTGTTTTCGGGTAAAATTCGGGCCTTTATATATCCGATTTTTCTATTGATATCAGAAATCTCTCTCCCAGCATCTCAATTTTATAGCGTTTTTTATTACATTGTTGATTTTTCTTATTTGAAGTCTTTATAATAATATAATTTTATAATATTTATTAGAAAAGTTTATTATAATATTTATAACAACAGCTTATTTTATTATTAATGAAGTTTAGTCCCTAAAAGTAGTTGTTTTCTTAAAAATTAAACATTTGAAAATATAAATTAACGCACCGCCAATACACACATTGCTTTATCTAAAAGGCCTTGGTCGGAAAAGTATACGCTTCTGACGCATGAACTTGCAGAAGCCCGAATAGTCAAACGCCTTACTTCGACAGATTATTACGAAGTTGTTTTCTCGCCCAAATAGAATGATGATACATCGCACGAAATTGGGTGATTTTAGGTTAGACTTATTTTTTTTTATTTTACTTTATTTTACAAAAACCTATATTATTATTATCGATATATATATATATATATGTAGATATATTTATTATTATTTGTACTACTATTACATATTGCAACTATATTATATATATACTTTAATATTTATATATTGTTATGTACTTTTATAGTATATGTATTTTTATATTTCTTAATACTAATGTTATTTTACTATAATTTTAGCTCGATGTTACAATGATAAATCTAAATCGATAGACTTTATTTCTCTAAATCTTAGAGAAATTGTTATTATACAAATATTAAAATTAGATAAATGATATAGAAAATCTTGTTCAATAGTTCTATAATATGTGTATTTTCGTATTAAATAATTTTCAGGACTATATGACCATGTGGAAGTTACATACTCCAAGTAAGCTACGTAATGTTCAAATTGTAAGTTAAAATGCGCGCGAAAGGTAGAAACAAATAGATTTTCCAGATTGTTATAGTCTTCAAAATTATTATATATACGAATAAATAAATATTGTCCATGGTGGTAATGCATCACATTATCTTGTTTGATTCAATTATTATTGTGCAAGTGGTAGAAAGTATTAATGACTATTATCTACTTCTTAGCTTATAATGAAAAAATTTTTCAAACAGCTTTTTAGCATTTTATAAAGTAACCATAAAAATATATTTTTAAGCCATAAATGTGACATTTTTATAGTCAAGCATAGATTGTAATTGAACTGTCCATTTAAAAAGCATAAAAAATGCCTAGAAAATTGGTAATGAAATGAAAAATCGAAAAAGTGATCGTTATTCGTTTGTTATTATCTATAAACAACGTATTACTCATTTCGAAAGAGAAGAAGAGAACCACTTTGAAAATAGAAGAGAGCCGGGGAAAGCTCTGTGAGAGCCAAAAAGAACCGGAAAGGGCTCCGTGAGAGCCAAAGAGATCTAGTGAGAACCAAAAAGCAAATATTAACTTTTTGCTTTCGAAAATATTTAATTCTTATGAAAAATTACATTATAAATCGAAACTTACTTTTTTCATTTTTTAATCTGATGATTATTTTCCAAGATAATATAGATTTGAATTAAAAAAGATTAAATTGTTATGAAAAAGAAAATTTTAATTATACTACCCGCGATCTTCATCTGCGTGCAATAGAATTTATTAAAAAATATTTATCTCAAGAAAGCACATTAGATATTATATCACAAATTCTAAAAATTATCTCAAAATATATAATGAAATTGAACGTTCTCTGGTCTTCTTTAGCAATTTAATAATATTTAATTTAAATACATAAATTTATTCTCTTTTGATATATTTATTTCTGTAAAAATATGAATTTCTTATCAGCATTTTGAACACTCATTCCCTTCGTTTTAAATTTATTTTGATTGATTTTTGATTATAAATAAACCACAATTAATTTACATTACGATATTAATTGCAAACTCATTTTTTAAACCTCTATTGATTTTGAATACTATATAAATATATAATTTTATAATTTCATGGTCTTTACTACTTTGAAAAATACGCTGAAAACTATTTTTTACCTGATCGGCTTTCAAAGAGTCAATCCCAAGGTTCTCCTCTGATTCGCAGTCTAAAGCTTTAGCCACTAATGTACTATATATTGTTCGTGATATAGCTAAACTTTCTTCAGAATCATTGGTAACAATAATTGTTAACCCTATAAGCTTCAATGTTATGCTGTCTTTTAACTTTCTCTATCAATTCCTTTCGGGTATTACAATTCTATTTTTGAACGAATAAGTAAACAACTGAATTTTGGAATAATTTTATTGATTGTTATTATAAAAATAAAATTTTTAAAATAATAATACAGATATATACTCAATCGTTCATTAGAAAAGTCATACAAAAAACTTGTTGCACAAAGAATTTAATCACGGAGCATGAAGGATTCGTATCTTTGTTTTGAACAGATTATATGAAATAAATATTGTAGATTTTACTAATGTTTTTAAAATTTTTCTACTTTGACTATTACCAGAGATAATGAGGAGAGATTGCCGATGCCATATGCGAAAGGCTCGACGATTTTCGAGCGCCGGGAAAGTGCGCCCTCAATAGGCTCAACTGATACACTAACGCGTCAACGCGACGTCACAGCTACGTCAGCATAAATTAATATGCGCATTTGCCTACGTCACAAGCTGTGACGTAGACAATAAATATATATAGATATATCTGTACGCTTTTGTTCAACGCGACGTTGCTGTTTTCCGTTGAATCATTCGGAGGTTAAGCCAAAACATATCTAATATCCTAATATGCACACGAGCATCAGAAAGCAATTCAAACTCGAACTCTAATGTCAGTTTCATAATGCAGACGAATTTTTGATTCTGCAGAATATCAAAACTTTCCTTTCTTCCATTGAAGAAATTTCAAGTTGAGTCTTATGATTTTGTGCTAAAATGGATATTCCATAGTTAGTTTTAAAAATTTATTTTTAATATTTTATGCTTATATAATAAAGTAGGAACAGAAAGAGAAAATTCATTAATTGTCTCCAATATTAAAAATATAAATAATAATTTAAATCAAAAATTTAACTTTTTAATTTTTAACAGTTATACGTTTTCTCAATTATAACTACAAGGTATAAGATTTACATTCGACAACGTTTTACAATAGGATAGAATTTGAAGTTTTGTATTTTCTACAATATGCATTATCAATAAAAAATGTATAAGTATTTTAAATAATTATATGTAATAACACGAGCTTAAATATATTTTTAAAAAATACGAGTATGACGTAGATTTTAATGTTAACGTAGTTGATCAACCCATATCTCTGATACTACATACTAAATATAATTCAGAAATCACATATATTATTCCTAGTTTCCTTCACATTCAAACAGCATACTTTTTATTTATATTTATTATAATCTACTCAGTATTGTTATTTATTAATGTTTTAAACAATTCGTGTAATTCTGATTTAACACAAAGATTAGTCTAAGAAATAGTCATTTTCTGTATAAACTAATAGTGAAATGATTCTGTTTGTTTATTTATAATATTACAGTGATTGTGGACATAACCTCTCTTATGTAAAATGATCTATTGAAAAAATTGTTAAAAATACATTATATGAATTACTTATGTATATTATAGAGTAATTGCAATAATTTATTTTATTCTGAAAATTATAGGTTAAAATTTTAAAGAACATATAATACATTGTTTATAACCTTAAATGTATATTATTTAATATATATAATTGAATACAGAGCTGTTTCGAAAAATTGGTCAAATTTATATAAAAAACTGATAAAAATTCTAGATAGATATATTACGTATAGATTTTGATTCGCTTGATTACAAATATTATAGAAATTGATCACAAAAAAGTTTTTGGAAAAAATTGAATAAAAAATTATAGATGAGATCAATATATAAAACTTATTTTCCATGCAATTTTTCTCTATAAGAAAAAAGTAAAGCCGGATACAGAAAGATCCTTAAAAAAAGAAATTGCAAGAAAAAATTGGTGAAAAAAAAATTTGTGAGATAAAAAACATTGATAAAAGTCAAACCAGTTTAAAAAACATAAGACAAAATCCAGAAAAAATTAGTTCAAAAAAAGGTAAAAAAGAAAAATATGAAACATCTATAGACTATTACTGTAGCGCTAAAAGGGGGGAAATAATTTTTCGATAATATACCATTGATATTATCACACACAAATGGCCTTAGTGATAATATCGAAGACATTTCGCCTGAAGAATCGATCTGATTTTTCGGAGTCAGTGCCAAACATCCCAATTTAACTATATCAATGAACTCTTCACGCGTTGATGACTTTTTTATTTATAGAATTGATTAAAAAGGGCGTAGTCGCATAATGTCGAAAATGCCCGAACAGTATTTGTAATAAGACTGTATCCAAATGTCAAATGTAATAATAAACTCCTTTTGTCAGATTTTTGTACCCCAAAGTGTTCGGGCGATACTTGCAGATCCAAAGAAACTTCTGAACGTTGTTTCTAAATATCGTAGCTTCTAAAATAGCCAACGGAATCAGTTGTACAGAAAAAATTTTATTTTTAAAAGATCTATCAATCAAACAATTTTATATAAAACATTTTATATAAAACATTTTTATATAACAATTTTATATAATTACTAATATTGACATTTCGTGGTTTGTTTAATAAGCTAAAATTGAATGCCAATTTCCAAGCATATAAGACTTGAAACTTACATTTATAATGTAAGTGGCGCCTACCTCGCACGAATAATTTCGTATGATACGCAAAAATTAATCACAAATCCGGTAATTCAGAAATATAGATTACTTTGATTGTAATGCTAATAGATTAGCTAATGTATTGTCATGAACTGGAAGAAAATTTAATTTGTTGAATGGTCGCTTGTATTGAAAACTATCAGTACGCAAAGTGACTACTCTCGTCAAATTAAGAATGAATGCCATTCCACCTGATTTTTGTGCATAGTAGAACCAATTATTTGCCCTGAAGCAGAAGTTTTTAAAAAGAGAAGCTGAATTTCAGTTTCATTACAGAAGGGTTCATTATTAGTGGAATTACTTTACAGTGCCATTATTAGTATAAATTACTTTATAGACCTTGACAAGCAGTAAACCTCTCAAACATCGCTAAATATGCTTGTGTGGTAAGATCAGATTAATTCATTAGTAATCAGATATTAATTCCAAATGAACTGCTTTAACAATCAAACAAAGAAAAGCGACCGCACACCCTTTAAAGGACTTTTGCTTTTTCCATAAGACGCCTTAATACAAAACGGGCCTGTGAAATCAACTCCAGTGTTTTGAAAAGGACGAACAGATCTTGCTCTAATTGCAAAGAGTGATCCCATCAACTGCTCCTGAATACGAACATTATGTCGAGTGCATGTGATACATTGACGAAGTATTTAACGAATTTCTTACTACCCGTCAAATTAAATGACGAAGATCATTTTATTACTGGTATTCGGAAGTAACAAGACCTTGATCGAAAAGCTCAGATAGTTCTGATGAAATAGAACGCATTATGGTTGCTGGAGGTGCGAAAGATAATTGAACTTGAAAATGAGAAGCATCATCAACAGAACTCCATCGTAACTCAAGAGTCAAGACAACTTCCTTTTCATTTAAGTCTTTAAAATCGTCTTGAAAAAATTGAAATTTCTGTAATTTTGCTGCGCATTTTCCAACAAACATGCCAGCAGAACTAAGCACTTCAGTGAGCTCATGATAAGTCTGTATAGCTTCATCCAATGTATTTCCTCCAGCTAAGAAGTCATCAACGTATCTATTTCTAAGAATAATTGTGCATCCAGGTTTATGTGAATGTGCGAGCAAATCCGCTAATTCTTCTAAACAAGCATTTGCGATAAATAGAGCTGATGCTGTTTCATATGTAACAGTAAGCAAATGCCAAACTTGCAGAGGTAAAAGTGGGTCAAAACGCGTTGTCATTATATACATGTATATACGTTGTTATTTACTGTCAGTTAGGTCGACAAGCATTGAACGGAAGTTTTTAAATATATAACATACAAATATATATTTAAAAAACACCACTTAATAATAATAAGAACAATATCTTCCTGTAGCTTCAGACTTCAGACAAAATTCGTTAAGCGAATTTTTATAAACTGATTTGTTCTTTATATACCTGTTTTATACCTTTTATATACCTGCTTTATCCTTTTGTGAATCATTAAATCTACCCTTATTTTTTTGCTACTGCCTTGCTTGAATACTGGATGATGAGGCAAAAGGAATCCGTCATCAACCTTGCATTCATCTGATAGAAGAAGTTCCATATGCCCAAGGTCCACATATTCTAGCATAAAACCGTGACAAACGGTACAAATTTCAGATTATTCACTGAATTTATACAATACGTAGTTTTGGAATGATCTCAACATTTTTGTTCTATGAGGACATGTATTGTTCCTGAGGACTCTCTTCTGACTCCCAGAAACGATTGATTGTCTTCGAAAGCTGATGATCTTCTGCTAGATCATATGCCGTTATTTCCGTAGTATTATCGGTGCCTGCATTCCCGATTAAAACCCAGCCAAAAACAGACGATAATACTACCAGACCAATATGTGGAGATTCAGCTCGACGTAGTTCTGTCAAAAGTATGGCGCCATAAACGGACGAGCTTACAATGCAATCCACATATTTGATTGTCCAAAGTCTGGGTCAGCTAAGTGCAGCCCATGGATGTGGTCCCAATGTCCAGAAACGATTTCGTTTCTTGGCAAGGAATTGGAGATAAATTTCACTACTAAGGCTGTAAAATTAAGAGAAAATTCTGTATTTATTAGAAATTTCAAGGTAAGCTATACTTCAACTCGAGCGATTGCATTAGTTGTATCGTGCAATCCCGAAACGACAATATTTACTGGCTTAAAGTTTAGGGATAGTATTTTAGCCATTTTTCAAAAATGAAAGATTTTTTGGCGCACGAATCTAATAAGAAGTGAGCCATAGTTCGTGTACCTTCTGAGGATTCAAGGACAACTACTGCAGTAGCTAACAACGGTTGAAAGATTCTTCTATGTGAAGCCGTAAAATGAATCGAAGTTGAGGGACCGGCCTTCGTTTCTCGAAGCCTGACAGTTGTCTTACTGCCTGATTCCTCAGAATGAAGCTTCGTATGATGTTTGTCACCGTAAACGTAACAACTAGCTTTTGATTGACAGTTTTCAACTCTATGTTTAAAGCTTAGAAAATTGAAGCAGAGTTTAAATTGTGCTACATTTTCTTTCCTCTTCGCTGGTACAAGGTTTGCGAACTGCTTATAATAGTTCACCAAATGTGGCTCTTGACAAAAGGAACAAGATGGAGAAAAGTGGTGACGTGTGTCAACGTATTTTTATTAAATGAACTAGATTTTTGTCAGCACTGGTATTATTTTTAAAGCGAATTTTCTCACTGTTGCTATATTCAAATCTGAAATATCTAGACTTTGAATCCTAATATCTAAGAAGTTTTCAAAATCTATAAATTTTGTGAATTCATTATCACAATCTCTTTTAATTAAGTGTGTCTACCCTAGTCCTTTCACCGATTGCAATTTATTTTCAATTAATTGAATAAATATCCTGTCCCAATGTTCAATTGGCAGTTTTAGGGAGGTAAACATTTTTACTCTCCAAGGCATTATTCAATAGTTTACTTAAATGCTCACCAGTTTCCTTGGAAGATGCTGGAAGGCGCATAAGAGTATTAATAGGTAGATAATCTTAATAGAGAATTATCTTAACAGCTTCATAATCTTTTCCAAGCCAAGAGAAAGTTCTCATCCATCAAATCAAAGCTATTCAATTTTAAAGTTGTTTTGCCTTCTATTGCATTGATTAAGTGTTGAAATTTATTAATAGTAGGCATTATATCATAGTATCGTGTTAAACAAGGGACTAAAATTTGTTTTTAAAGCTTTGCCAATCACACTGAGTGCCATTAAACTTAGGTAATTTTACCTTTTCACCAGAAGCTCGCGATGAATGAGTTATTGTCGAAGTAGTTGAGAATACGTTTGAAGTAAGAGGCTGAATACTTCTGAGGTTTGTAATGCGTTCATTTAACCATATCTTGGTTGACAAGTATGCAGATAGTTCGTTACTATATAAGTCGAAGTTGAAATAACTACGTTCCTTAAGTAACTCCAATGATCGTCTAACATAGTGATTCGCTACCGATAATCTTCAACGGTCATAGTTGCAGCAGCTTTCTGTTTAGACTTATTAGATTTGAAATTTACCAATGAATCTAAGCAATGTTTTTGTCTCACTAACAATTCTTCCGCAACATTTTCAGCCATAATATTATTCGGATAATATAATATATATTATATTATTATTATATTATTATTATTCGTCTAATTCGTATGATGCTCCTTTTAATGAAGTAATATACTGTGCGTGTTGAATTAAACATAGCAAAAGACGGAAACCTTAGTCGAACGCGTATAGTTACTGTAAAGCTATACATATTAGTAGATGCCACTGCAAATGAGTGATATACTGTGCGTGTCGAATTAAGCACAAACAGAACGGAAAGGCAAGTCAAGCGCGTATAGCATAAATCTATACGTATTAATATATCTTCTTGCAATTGAACGATATACAACGCGTTGATGGAAAAAATCCAGAAAGCCAAGTCGAACACGTATAGCATAAATCTATACATGTTAGTATATGCTCCTGCAATTGAGCGAGATACTGTGCGTTATTGGCAAGCATCCGGCGCGAAGGATCAAAAAATAGCTGTGCCATTTCGTTGTTTGGAAGTGTATAAGTCAAGTGGGACTTAAACAACTGCCAATAGCAATGTCGGTAAGCTAAACCAATTTCTCCAAGTCTATAGTTCGAGATGCTCACAAGCACGTAAAATAAGTGTATTTAACAGCAAGTGTATTTAACAATTTAGTTTCTGAAGATGAACCGTAGTGGTTCGATACGTCGGACACCAAGGTAATGTTAAATTTAAGGTGGTGGGAGCAGTTAGGTTGTCCTTTACCAACATAGAATATTGCTTTTATTATTTTTGGTTTATTTTATTTATTATTTTATTTTTATTTTTATTTTATTATTAATTTAATTTTATTTTTAATTTTTAATACAATTTATTGTAGTAATAAGTTTTATTGAGGGATGAACATAAACAAGGACAGTCGGACTGTTATTATTGGTAATTCAGATCTGTACGGGAGACGACGCTTTCTTGGAAATCCCTCGATAGTTCTGCGCGCAATAGAAAGAGATAGTAAAAGCCAAAGCGAATGAGTGAAAGAATTAAAAATTGTACTTATGTCGACTGTTCTGAATTAAATTAATAAATATTTTTATCGCCCTTACAGTCTTTATAATATAATATATTAGCTAAAATAAGGACAGTCAGACTGTCCTTGTTTATATTCACCCCCGTAGAATCTAAAAAAACTTATTACTACAATAAATTATGTGAAAAATTAAAAATAAAAATCAAATAATAATTAAAAGAAAATAAAAATAATAAAAACAATATTCTATGCTATTAAAGGACAACCTGACTGCCCCATCATGAGCGAAAAAAAGAATCAAGAGTGGGAGAGCAAAGATTTCATCAGAGATAGAGAAAGATGAGTAATCCCCGTGTACTGCGTGCACACGGCACAGTTGGACGAAATTTATAATGCACCGTACCACGATATGATAAATGAAATAATCGAAAAAAGAGTGAGAATAACCTTGAATTTTGAGCGACTTTGACATGATTTTTTCGGTCTTCGCTTTCCTCTCGCTCGATTGATCGGTTGTTTCTGCATCGTAAGCGTAGACCCATGTCTCATCTCCAGTTTCTATGCGTTCCATCTTGCCCTGATAGTCCAAAAGCATCTTTTCACAGACCTCTAGATGGCGCTCTTTTTTCGAAATTTGAGTGTTTTTGGCACCAATCGAGATTTCACTCTTTTCAGGCACAAAATGTTTTTCAAAATGGTGTTGACTGACGCGTTCGTAATTCCAATAATATTAGCAAGCGCTCTAGTAGTCAATCGACGATTTTGGAGAACTAATTCTCTGTCGACGTGTAGCCCATCAGTAGATTTTGGTCGACATTGATGTGGTTCGTCTTCAACGCTTTCTCAACCTTCTTTGAATAATTTGTGTCAATCAAAAATACCTGTTCTTGACATTGACTTCTCACCAAAGGCCTTCTTCAACATTCTCAACGATTCGGCGGTCAATATTTCATTTGGTGAAGAAAACTGAATGCTACTTCTTTGTTACATAATTTCAGACATTATAAAAACCGAGGAGACAATTTTTATTTGTTCAGAAGACACAAGCGTAACTATATGACAAATGAAGATAATTGCGTGAAATTTAGAACAGATAACTCTGACAGTACTACCAATTTAAAAATAAAAACATTTATCCGAATCGATAAAGCCGCGAAATTTGAATGGAAAAGTTTTACTCATATTTGTACAAAGTAGTCTACTGCAATTGCAATATAACAGATATATTATATCAGAGATAATAAGGAGAGAATGCCGATGCCATATACGAAAGGCTGGACGATTTTCGAGCGTCGGGAACGTGTGCCCTGAATAGGGTTAACTGCTACATTAAGGGGCCAATGCAACGTCACAGTTATGTCAGCATAAATTAGTGTGCGCATTTTCCTACGTCACGAGCTTTGACATAGGCAATAAATACATATAGATGTAACTCTACAATTATGTCCAGTGCGACGTTGCTCTTTTCGTTTGAAACATGCAGAGGCTAAGCCAAAATATAACTAATATGTGCACGAGCATTAGCAAAGAACTCAGACCCAAAGTCCAATGCCAGTTGGATAATGCAGACAAATTTTTCATTCTGTAAAAAATCAAGACTTTCCTTTCTTCCATTCTAGAAATTTCAAATTGACTCTTATAATTTTGTGCTAAAATGGATATTCCATAATTAGTTTAAAAATTTTATTTTTAATATTTAATGCTTATATAATATTGAAGTAACAGAAAGAGAAAATCCGTTAATTATTTCAAAAATTAACAATATAAATAACAATATAAGCCCAAAATTAAAAATTTAAACAGTTATACGTTTAACAGTTTTCTAAATTATAACTATTAGATATAAAAAATTATAAATAAATAAGATTTATATTCTACAACATTTTACAATAGGATAGAATTTGAATTTTTGTATTTTCTATAATATGTACGATCAATAAAAAATGTATCATATTGTTACGGATAGTTAAATTATATAAATTTATATATACTATATGCTATAAAGAGAGGTAAATTAATAGATAATAAGAGGATTTGGTTTTTGCCGCATTTCGGTGTATACAATATCAACAAACCAAATAAGATACGCGAGGAATTAGTTTAAATGATCAGTTAGATTCGGGTCCGGATTTATTACGACCGTTGCCGGGAGTACTAATAAAATTTCGACAATATAAAATCGCTTTGAAAGCCGACATAGCTGATATGTTTCTGCGCATAAAAGTGAAAGAATCCAATCGTGGTGCACAACAATTTTTATGGCGTGGCAGAGACAGGAAAAAAGAACCCGAAGTATATGAAATGACTAGTCTCGTTTTCGGAACGAAGTCGTCACCATGTAACGCAATATATATAAAAAATGCTAACGCATTGTGTTTTTCTGAGAGGTTTCCGGAAGCTTCAAGAAGTATTATATATGATATTTACATGGATGATTATCTGACGAGTACGAAAACGGAGGCTGAGGTTTTAAAAATTATAAATAATGTAATAAAAATCAATAGGGAGGCAAATTTCGAAATGCATGAATGGGCCAGTAATTATATGCGAGTACTACGCGATATTAAGCATTTAACGAACGGCCATGAACATAAACTATGCGTTCGGGGAGGAGAGAGAGTTTTAGGACTTTTCTGGGACATAAAAACCGATAAATTAAAATTTAACATAGAATTTGCTAAAATATCTAAAGCAATTACAGAAGGCGACAGAAAACCAACTAAAAGAGAAGTTTTGCGTGTCAATATGTCCGTATAGGATCCTCTCGGCCTTCTTTCGCCCTGCACATTAACATCTAAAATTATAATGCAAGAAATATGGAAAAGTGGCATTGGTTGGGACGAAAAATTGAGAGATGAGGAATACACTGCCTGGTTAGATTGGATTAAAAGGTTAGATTCTTTGAAATCATGTGAAATTCCGCGTTGATTATCTCCAATAAATACAAAATACGATAATGTTGAACTCCATGTTTTTTGTGACGCTAGCTTAACAGCATATACTGCAGCAGCGTATTTACGATTTGAAAATTCAAGCAATGATGTTCACGTTTCGTTAATAATGGGGAAGAGTAGAGTTGCACCTTTAAAACCACTGTCTATACCGCGATTGGAGCTGCAGGCGGCATTGCTCGGAGCTAAATTAACAAAATTTATAGAAAAAGAAATAGAAATTCCGATAAGCAAACGCTTTTTATGGACAGATTCAGCTACGGTTTTGTGTTGGATTAAATCGGAACCCCGCACTCGGCATGTTTATGTAGCTCACCGTCTAGGAAAATGAGTTGACGCATAGTGCAGATTGGCACTGGGTTCCGTCAAAACAAAATCCTGCTGATGACGCGACGCGTAGTAATTTTAACGTATTACAGACAGAAGATTGATGGTTTATGGGGCCGCAATTTTTATTAAAGTCGAATTCAAAATGGCCGAAAGAAAAAATACTTAACGAAGAAGATCGTTTAGCTTTGAATAAACTTGAATTAAGAAAAGTATTTGTTTGCACAACTATGACGACTTCTACAATGTTTTCATTAACTACTAGAATATTAGGCTGGAAGGGTTTACTCATAATAGCGCGCCGTATACATAGAGCATTCGAAAAATGGAAAAGACGGCCGAATTTACACTCTCATAGTCAAAAAATAAAAGCATACGAGCAATATTGGTTTCGGGTTATACAGTCAGACTGCTTTAGCGAAGAAATAGCATCATTAAAACAAAATTCAAATATTAAAAGAAATAGTAAGATATTAAATGTCATGCCATATTTAGATCAAAATCAAATATTAAGAGTTATTGGACGAGCTACTTTGATAATTTCTAATGAGTTTAATAACAATCCAATTATCTTGGACAGTAAACATTTTGCATCAAAACTACTAATAGCCGATTATCATCGAAAATTTTATCATAGTAGTAATCAAACCGTTATAAACGAACTTCGTCATAAATATTATATTATCGGTCTTAGAAACGCATTACGATGGCTTATAAGCAAATGCTTAGTATGTCGAATTCGTAAAGGTAAACCGCAAAGCCCGTGTATATCCGCGCTACCTGCTGGACGTGTAGCTGTTAGACAAAGGCCATTCAGTCACTGTGGTTGAGATTATTTCGGTCCAATGTTAGTAAATATAGGTAGACGTCGAGAAAAACGTTGGGGTGTATTGTTCACCTGCTTAACCACGCGGGCGATTCACCTCGAATTAGTACACAGCTTGAGCGCGAGTTCCGCAATAATGGCTGTTCAGCGACTTTCTGCTCGAAGAGGGCGACCGTTAATTATTTACAGCGACAATGGCACTAATTTTCGGGCTGCAGATAAAGAACTTCAAGATGCAATCCTTGAAATGAATAGTAAAATCGGAGATTTCGCGATTAATAAACAGATTGAATGGCGTTTCAATCCTCCAAGCGCGCCGCATATGGGAGGTGTATGGGAAAGGCTTATTAGATCCGTAAAATTTTCATTAAATGCAATTTTACGAGAACAGGCACCCAGTGAGGAAATGCTCATCACACTATTCACAGAAGTTGAACATTCGGTAAATTCTAGGCCACTTACTTCTGTTTCTCTTGACCCGCGTGATAAAGAGGCGCTGACGCCAAATCACTTCCTAATCGGTACATCCTCGGGAGAAATAGAGTTAGGGAAATATAACCCTGGAAATTTATGTTTACGAAAACAATATAAATTAGTTCAAAGTTATGCAGACGCGTTCTGGAAAAGGTGGATACGCGAATATTTACCAACTCTGATCCCCAGGAAAGAATGGATGGAAACTGACGATCCAATAAAGATCGGAGACGTTGTTCTTATAATGGATTTACAAGCTCCTAGAAATTGTTGGCGAAAAGGAAGTGTAATACGCGTTATAGCAGGTGCCGACAGGCAAGTCAGAATAGCTGACATACGCACTTCGATGGGTGATTTTACACGTCCAACGCGAAAATTGATTAAATTATTAGGTATAGAAGAGGTACAAAATTAAGTAAATTGAATAAATTCACTTTAATTTTGTACGGGGAGGAGGATGTTACGGATAGTTAAATTATATAAATTTATATATTTATTAAGATAGCGTAGAATTAAGTTTTTAAGTTTATATAAATAATAAATAATAATAATAATGTTTAAATTAATGATATGCAAATAATAAAACAATTGCCTCATATTTAGGTTATAAAAAACTAAGATTTTATGTGTATATTTTTAAGCGGAAATTGATGTATAGATATTATATTACAATGTAATGACCGCGTAGATTAAGTGTATTTATCTCGAGAAGTGCGTGTTATTATTAAGAATAAGATTTATTTTACTTTGTATTATAGAAAACATTAGGCTAAAATTCTTTGATAATGAAAATGAAAATTTATTTAACTATTTGATATTTTATAAGTATTAAAAAATTAATGGTCAAATAATTAATGTAAAGGAAAGCCACTAATATTTTGGAAATAGAACTTGAAAATTTAATCGAACATATATTTTACTTACATATTTAATAAAAGGGAATAATGTAATTATAAAGCAAATATAAATAAATTTACATTGATTGAATTGGGCAGACTTCGAGAAGTTTACTCTTATCAGTGCTGTGACTGAAAAATGCCATTTTTTCTTTCGAGAAAACTATACATTAAAAATCCATCGGTGCCGTGACCGGAAAACCATAAGGTTTTCGAAAGCTGTATTTTTTGAATGTATGGTTTTCAACGTTGAAGAAAATTTGGATACTATTTTCGAAAGCTGAAACGTGCTCATGCAAAATTTATGAAGCACCACGAAATACCAAATTTTTTTTTATTGATTAATGTATAAATTCAGATCCATCGGTGCCGTGACCGGAAAATCTCAGGATTTTCAAAATCTGTATTTCTGAAATTTATACTTTAATTTAGAAAAAAAATTTGGGAATTTTGAAATTGAAATATTTCTATGATGGATAGAAATAAATGAAGAGCTTTAAAAAGAGGCTTATATATCTGAACCAGAAAAGGTTACATATGAAAACTTCTCGACAGATCTGTTTTCCCTTTGTATCTTATCGCTAAATTCAGAGAATTTGATGGCGGCGCGAGAAGCGAGCCTATAAAGGTTCGAACGCGCCGAATGTTAGTTCATTATATTACTGGCTATCCTCTGTTTTGGTACGTCGTAAAAAATTATAGTTTTATTATAATTATAATTATAATTATAATACGAGTATGGCATAGATTTTATTGTTATGGTAGATGATCAACCCATGTCTCTGATATTACATATTAAATATAACAGCATAGTTTTCATTTCTATTTATTTTAATCTACTCTATATTGTTGCTTATTGACATGTTAAACAATTCGTGTAATTCCTATTTAACATAAAGATTGGTCTAACGAATAGTCATTTTCTGTATAAACTAATAACGAAATTATTCTGTTTGCTTATTAATAATATTACAGTAATTATAGGCATAACCTCACCTATAATGAAATTATCTTTTGAAGAAATTGTTAAAAATACATTATCTGAATTACTTGTGCATATTATAGAGTAATTACAAGAATTTATTTTATTCTAAAAATTATTGTATAAAATTTTAAAAAATATATAATAAATCGTTTATAATCTGAAATATAGATTATTTAATATATGTAATTGAATACAGAGCTGTTCCGAAAAAACTCCCGTTTTTTTTAAATTATTAACAGATTAGTGTATAAATGGATAAATCTAGAGAGATAGAGGTATCAATTTCTACTGAATATAGATCAATACAATAAAATAAGGCGCAGGACATCATTTCAGGATTGTTAGATAAGGTAAGATTTTTTTTTAATTTCTCGAACCCAGAGGGAAAATAACCTCGCGTGCACTAGTGGACTTGAGGTGTGCTTTATTAAGTATATTATATTTCATATATCAGATTATAGAGAGCACCCATTTTATTCGATCTCTCTCTATAAAAGCAAATTTCGAATTTGTAATAAGTCCATATCATCCTTGTTCACTAAGTAGGAAAGAATGGAGGTCAAAAGATCGACGTCTCTCTTCTCTAAAACACCGTCGACTCCGGTTGAACAGTGGTGTTAATATGAATACCTCCATCAGCTCTCTCTGTGAAGCGACGGCAGTATTTTTGAACGGCTCCGCAGAATGAATCAGTGGCTGAAGGGAGAATGTGATTCGGATGACTTCATTGCAGAAAAATATGAAGACCCTGCTCGTGTTTTTCTTAAGCACGAATTAGCCAGCAAAAAATTAATCGAAAGGATTACTGGCTAGACTCGACAGCTGATGGAGAAGAGAGGCATCCGTTGGAATTATTGGAACACGATGAAGAGGTCTAACGGGATTTAGAGTCCTATCGATTGCATTGGAGAGTGGATCTGACCATCCAGCCTGATATGAATGAGCAGGCGACTGCAGAGGGTCTACTTCTCCCACAAGAACAGTCTGAACATTCGCCAGCTCCCCACCTCGCAGTCTACCTCCATGTACAATGAAAGATATTGTACGGTTTATATCAGTAAAAGAACTGCAGACAAAGAGGTTAGAAGAAGCAATTGCTGTCATATCTACCTAATTCTTTGCTCTGTCCCAGATCCGCTCCGCACCGGTCAACAGTACACAACTGGCCGACGATCCTGCATGAAAGAAGGTGCAAATACAAGACACACAGTGTTAAGCATCCACTGTGGAGGAAGAATCGCCGGTTTATCTGCAACCTCCAGCCAATGGTTTTTATACGCCACGTTCAAGTCTCCAAGTCCGTGAACATGGCTGGAAGGGGAGAAGAAACTCCTCGAGACCATCAGGAACTTTCAGGATTACGCTGCGCGGAGGATTGCCCAGCGATAAATTAGAAATCATTGGGGGAACCAACGCATGAAGTCGATGGACAAGAACGAGTGTTGGAGTTGTCAAGTAGAGCGCTCTCTCAAGCCAAAAGAAACTACTCGGTAACTAAGAGAGAGTACTTGGCTGTCGCGTGGGCTATTGATAAACTCCGTCCATACATAGATGGATAGCATTTTAGCGTCGTTACGGACCATAGTAGTTTGAGGTGGATGCGTACGACGTTGAACTTCACCGGCAGACTCGCTCAATGGGCTCTTAGGTTGTAAGGGAAAAGTTTCGAAGTAGAGCATCGGAAACGGGCGTTGAATAATGTGCCAGACGCCCTTTCGAGGATGTCCGAGGGCGACGATCTGCCCTACTCGTGGTACCTTCGATTGTTTAAAAACGTAAAGGATTGCACTAAAGATTATCCAAAGTGGAAAATAATATATGAGAAATTATTTTGCTATCGCTCGAATGAAGTTCTTGAGGTTGAAAATGAAATTGAAGTTCTAGACGATGAAGATGATTGGAAGATCATAGTGCCTAAGGAGCGTCGTAGTACTGAACTTAAAGAGTATCACGACAATCCGACAGCCGGACATCCAGGCCCAGGAAACATCTTCGGTGGAGTCAGCAAATTCTATTATTGGCCTGGGTTTTATAAGGCAGTTGAAAATTATGTGAAAAATTCTCTTATATGCTAACAGTCCCAGGTAGATCAAAAGCCACCTACCAGACTGATGAGCCGAAGAGTCTTAGAAACATTCTGGTAAATGGTCGCCGGTGACATTACCGGACCATTCGTAAACAGTCGCCATGGATTTGAGTATATGCTTGTGTTTCTAGATTTGTTTATACGGTGGGTAGAATGTGTCCCCATTCGTAAAGCAAACGCCAGGACGATCCTTAAAGAATTTAACGAGAGGATCGTATTCAAATTCAGCGCGCCAGAGGTCTTCCTGTCGGAGAATGGTACGGAATTTAAAAATCGATTGATTGATGCTTATATAGTGGAAGCGGATATACTCCATACCCTTACCCCACCCTACTATCCGCAGGCTAATCCAGTAGAACAGGTCAAAAGGACGTTGAAAACCCGCGTTGTTATATTTAAAAAGATTAACTAATTTACAAAGGATTTGGAGTATGATAAATCAATGACATAACAATTTAACGTGGAAACTGTAAGAGAAACAATTTATTAAAAGTTTGAACAACTAGTTTCTATAATTCTAAAGTAATACACGCTGTCAAATGATTAATATATCAGATAACGCTGACCGTTCGTCTTGAAGACGCAGTTGCAACTGCCTTTCAAACTGCAAGGAAGCGCCGTAGAACCTCTAGACGCCCCTTTTGAGGGTCTTTCCACGCTCCTTTTACAACAATATAAGCTTCAAATATCAGAAAATAAACGTTGAAAATTTCTCGCTCGGATGGTCAGCTTATGGATTAGACCCGCCCACTTTATGACCTTCTTAAGAACACCCTGAAGGACTGCGCTAAAACCATCCCAATTACTTTACAATACATATGCGGTGCATCTGGGTTTTATAATTAGAATTCTCATTGATGCCTGCAGAGAACTTACAAGGAGGCATATAAAGAAATTTGTCCTTTCAAAGTCATACACGTGATACACATCCGTACTCTACGCTATTTCCAGTCAAAACGCAATATATACTATCGACAGTTTTTTATGTGTAAATACGACACGCGTTGTGGCCTTCGTAGAAGAGTCTCATAATGCATGGGACGAGAAACTCTTTGAGTTGAAATTTTCATTAAATACGACGCCACATAGCTCTACTGAATACTCTTCGACTCTATTAAATTTCAGAAGAGAACTGACTCCGCCGGAAACTCCCCGCCACAGCCTGATCAAGCTATGACGGAAACTCAACAAAAAGAAAGAGAGTTCTTGGGTAACGAAATTCAAGAAGCTTAAACAGCTCCAAGAGATCGCTAAGACACGGTCGCAAGGGCAATAGCATCGACAGACTGAGTATTATAATGCCAGACGACGTCCCTCTCCATATTAAGTAGGTGACTTGGTATAGAAGAAAAACCGTGTCTTATCTTCATCAGCTCAAGAGATAACGTCGAAATTAGCTGCAACATACGTAGGACCCTTTGTAATTGTATAGAAAAAGGGGACTAATACGTCTGAACTAGAAAGTTGTGATGGATTGATTGAGCAGTTAGTTCATGCTGAACACCTCGAATCAAACATACAACTACAGGATGCCGATCTCTTGAGACTATGGAGATCATTCCCAAACCACCGTTGGATCGCAACCAGGTGATGTACGACCCGCTTGTCATGCGATAAGCTTCACCAGCGGTTGAAGTGAATTCTGCGTAGGACAATCCGTTAATACCTGCTAGGCGTTGAGTTCCGTCCCGGGTAGGAAACGAGGTCGTCCGCGCAGAAATCAAATGGCGGATCACCGATCTTTGTATCGAGATCTGACATCCTCTCATAGAAAGAACCCTACAGAACGATGACCACGTGGGAGACCGCGGAAGGAGAAATATTTCTCCCCTTCCGATAAATATAGTTCGTCCTTCTTTTATTTGTTTCAGATGGATCACCTGATGGATGAAACAATCGATGCTCAATTCAAGGAGCTACTTAGGGGAGAGGTGGGGCAGGGCTTGGCTTTGATGGTAGTTCGTCGAGGCTACCGATCTGCCCACCCTATCCCTTCGATATGGTTCCGTTCGGATCTTTCCTCTGAAATAAGTGAAGAGGTAGAAGAGGAATATCCGGATTCGGGCGAGGGGGATTACGTTCCTCTCCGACGTCCTCGATCGGCGTCGGGATCTTCTCATCCGAAGAGCAACGAAAAGGGAAAGGAGTCTTCTTCACCTCCCACCGGAACTCCAAGGACCCAAACCACCCTTCTCGAAGCCAGAGCTTCGGATCAAGAGGGCGTGCGTCGCGACAGTACCAGGGAAAACTGCGCTACAGCGGGATTTCCTCCAACTCGGGGGCCTTCGCACGTCTCTTCCAGAGCTGGAGTTCCGGGACAAAAGGAGGTGATGATAGAGGCGCAATCAAGCTCCACAGCTGGAGTTGTGTAGCGGGAAGAGGCCTCTACAATCGCGCTCACCACTCCCGGGGTTCAAGACCCAGGAGTGCACTAGGTTTGACGACCTAAATCGTCAGACTATAGTCGCTCGTCTGCTCCCAACAAAGCAGGAGTTTCTGGTACGGGAAAGGGAGAGATACCTCTTCCACAGCTGACTCCATTCCAATGTATGGAGCGACGTCTATTGGAAGCCTTGGCTGATTTTAAAGCCAAGGCTGACATCACCAAGAAGGCTCAAATGAGAATTATCGTCTCTGAGAAGAGTTACGGGATCGTCCTAGCGGTAGAAAACAGGTCGGTCCCGTCATAGCTCAAGAAATTGATGACTTGTAGGAGTCAGTCAAAGCTTAGGGAGCTCGCCAAAAGGCCGCCGAAGCCGATGCAGCATGAGTACATGCCGAGCTCCTCCGTATCCGCGAAGTAGGGGAAGTGAAGGACCGAGCGAAAGAGAAAACAACTGCACATCTATACGTCTATATATATATATATATATATATATATATATATATATATATATATAAGAAATGCGCGATTAATTCTTTTCTCTATTTCGGCAAGTTCGGATCGACTTGAACCGCGACCAAAATCCATTCTCTCTCTCTCTCTCTCTCTCTCTCTCATCTTCTCTTATATATGATTGGTATTTGTCAAATATGATTATACTTATAGCATGCTTAAAAAATATGAAAATCAATTAAATGATTTTTGAAAATCGTTTGGAAAAAAGGTTAGTCTACAATTAGCATGTATTTCTAGAGCTATTCAATTTATAAATACAAATACATTGCTGAGAATAGTCACTATTATTATCTCAATGTTAGGTTAACTTTATCAAAGACATTTTGTTGCAATATAATTGTTTTTGTTAAGCAGAAAAAAATTAAGAATTAAATATAATACATTAAATATTTTAAGTATGAAAGAAGGCAAAACAAACTAATCCGTTCAAAATATATAAATAGACAATTCTAGCAATTAATCCTTCTAATATACATTTTTTTAGTTCTCAATATTTGCAAGATAGAAGATATTTAATTATACATTTTGATTGATAGAAGATATTTAATTATACAATTCTGTTTCTGTTAAGGTGTTCTTATGTTCATAAGCATAATAAGCATTATTCCAGACAACTAATTTCTTTTTATAATTTTCAATTAATAATGAATTTCATCGATTGTTACATTTACTTTGTCTGCAGATTTTCTTTAATGTAAAATTTAATCCATTTAAATACATGCTTTTTAAATAAACAAATGGTTTATACATATACATATGTATGAAAAATAAAAATTTGTTTTAAGATATTCGGTTCTTAAATTGAAAAATGTTTATTTGTTTTAAAGAAATATTTAAAAAAAATATTTTTAATTTTATATTATATAATTGAAACAAAATATAAAATTGAACTGTAGTATCTTAACTTATTAAACCGTCATTTTCGTAATCTACAACTATGTAAACATATGGTGCATGTTATATTGCAATAAAGAATAATTATATTTACATTTTTTTCTTATGTATTATATAATATATATAAATATACACATAATATTATATTAGTATTGTAGGCAGCGCAACGCAACTTAATTAGAAACGCAAAATCTCAGCCGTTCAAACTTTACGTATATAATTATAAAGGTTCAGAATCTCATTATAAACGTAGCAACCGGTAGAGGCATGCGTTTACTTCGATGAAAACCCCGGATACACCTGGCGAAAAAATTTTGGAAATATTTTTATTTTTCACTAACCATATATGAAAATTAATGCTTATGAAATGAAATTTAATTTTTTTAAGAAAATGAAATTGATTTATGCAATTTAAATAAATTCTTTTTAGACAATTAATCATACTTCTTTCTATTAAATTAATAAATATTTTTTTTTTTTTTTTTTTATTGGTCTTACAGTCCAATCAATTTCAACCAAAAATAAAATAAAATAAAAATAAAAATAAAATAAAAATAAAAATAAAAATAATAATAAAAATAAAAAATAAGAAATAAAAATAAAAAATAATAAAAATAAAAATAAAAATTAAAAATAAAAATTAAATTAAAAATTAAATTAAAATGATAATGGCAGTCAGACTGTCCTTGTTTACATTCACCCCCGTAGACTAATCTGAAAATAAAATATTAGCTGAAAAAATTCTTTGTTAGTAAAGTGCAGTCTGACTGTCCCCAACACCCTTACCTAATTGAAGACTTGTCCAACGTTTCGAGCTCGCTACGGCTCCTCATCAGGGACTAATCTAAACCTTATATTCTAATCTATATATACTCATCCCCACCACTAAATTTCGTAAATTAAATATAAATTCCCCCTCTACACAAATTGTCCAAAACCAATCAATTTAATAAGGAATGATAAACACTGTCCAATCTACCAGACTCTAACATTAAATTCACATTATTTCGATTCTTGGAAATGTGAATACTTTCAAGACTCTCCCGTTTATACTTATTATTAATACCATATTCCAAAATATCCACATTCACAAAATCAAAAGAATGTAAAAACTTTAAACAATGCTCTTTTAAACCAGAAGTAATATGTGAGCTACGTAAACTATATTTATGCTCATAAATTCTCTTTTTTAAATATCTACCTGTTTGTCCAATATAGTATTTATCACAATCCATGCAATTAATCTTGTAAACAACTCCTGATTTTAAGCATAAATCATCCTTATCTTTGCAATTATTAAACAATCTACTTAAATTATTGCGATTTTTAAAGAAAATTTGAATGTTATATTTCCGAAAATTTCTTTTTATTCTTTCAGATAATCCTCGAACATATGGTAAGACAATAATTTTGCCTCCGTTAAAATCAATTCCTGCACTATGTCTATTTTCGGTATTATAAATTTCAAACAATCTCTCAGCAATCAATCTATTAATAAATTGAATTGGATAGCCATTATTAATAAAAGTCTCTCTTACTATCTGTAAATTATTTTGTCTAAAATCTTTATGTGACAATTTAATTGCTCTGTCAATGACACCTCTCAATGCTCCAATTTTGTTTCCGAATTGGTGGTGTGAATTAAAATCTAAAAACCTACCTGACCAAGTAGGCTTTCTGTACCAATTAAGTTTTACCTTATTATTACTACATCTAATCACATTAACGTCCAAAAAACTTAACTGACTATTTACTTCAACCTCCCTTGTAAATTTAATTCTGTCATGTACAGAATTGAAAACATCCACCATTTCATCCACAAAAACTTCTGGAACAATTGTAAAGATATCATCAACATATCTCTTAAATATCATTGGTTCAAAAAGCAATTTTGACAAGGCTATACTTTCCAACTTTTCCATAACTAAATTAGCTATAACCGGTGACAAAGGCGACCCCATTGGACATCCGTATTTTTGTTCATAAAATTTATTATCATAAGAAAAAATTGTGTTATTAAAAACCAAATTAATTGCTTTAATAAATTCATTCATTGTCAATTTTGTATGCAAATTAATTTCATTCCACTTTTCCTGTATAATATCATTTAACAACTCTAAAGGTACATTTGTAAACAAAGATACTACATCCAATGAAATCATCTTGTAGTTTTTCGGAATAACAATATCTTTCATTTCATTGTAAAAACACCAACTATCCTTAATGTAAGAACTAGTTCTTCCAACTATCTTAACCAATATATTAGACAAAAATCTAGCAATATTATAAGTTGGGAAACCTATGGAAGATATTATTATTCTAAATGTCAGATTTTCTTTATGAATCTTGGGAAGCCCATAACATTTTGCCACAGTTCCATTTTCACATTTTAAATACTTATATGTAGTATCATTTATATATTCATTTCTTTTCCAATTATTTAATAACTCTTTCAAATTATTTTGTAGCTTAATGATATGTGGATTACCAATCTTCAAATAAGTACTATCATCATTTAATATATTATTTATACAATTTATGTAATCAATTTTATTGGAAGCTACAGTTACATTACCTTTGTCGGCCTTTTGGAAGATTATATTAGGGTTATTTTTCAAAAAATTCTTCGCGGTAATCAAATCATGTATAAAATTACTATTTAAAAAATTATCAAATTTATTTTCTCTTTTAAAATTACTAATGACATTAACCAAAGATGCCCTACATTCCTTTTTTACTTCATCATTTAAACCAAAAAGATTACTTTCAACCTCCGCGATGATTTCTTTGATCGGGAGATTACTTTTACAATATAATATTCTAGTTAATATATATTAACTTATAATATATTAGTCTACGGGGGTGAATGTAAACAAGGGCAGTCTGACTGTCATTATCATTTTAATTTAATTTTTAATTTAATTTTTATTTTTAATTTTTATTTTTATTTTTATTATTTTTTATTTTTATTTCTTATTTTTTATTTTTATTATTATTTTTATTTTTTATTTTTATTTTATTTTTATTTTTATTTTATTTTATTTTTGGTTGAAATTGATTGGACTGTAAGACCAATAAAAAAATATTTATTAATTTGTATATGGGCAGTCGACAGAAGTACAATTCAGTTCTTTCTATTAAAAAATATCGTTTCAACTAAATCAGTTAATACATTTCAATATATATTTTTCATAACGAAAAAAAAGTTGTGTATATTAAACAAATTCTTCGTTCTTTCAATTCGAAGAAATGTATTTATTTAAAATTATCAAATTTTGTTTTAGTGTACTTCAATTTACAAAAAGTATTTCAAACAAAAGATGTAGATCTTATCAAAATACATTTTTTGTACTATGCGCTGAATTTCTACAAACCAGATTTCTCAAGAATAATGTATTCGAATGTATCTATATTTCGTATAAATATTGAATTATTCCGGGGATCCCGAAACAGAAATCTTGAACTTTTCTCCAAAAATATATAGTTTGCATCGAAAAATTACATAGAACAAAAAAATATGTATTTTAATGAGCTCTATGATTCTAGTTTTAAATGTTAAATTTTTTCATTTTCTAAGATAAAATTATCGTTAGAAAATCATCAGGTCCGGATGGAATACCTGGACTGGCTATGAAGACCGCTGCATTAAATCTCCCTCATATTTTTGCGGAAGTGTTCAGTGCATGTTTAAAGAAAGGAATTTTCCCAATGAAATGGAAAGCACAGAGATGGTTTTGCTAGCCAAAGAGCACAAACCACCAGATGAACTATCTTCATATCGTCCTCTTTATATGCTTGACATAATTGAGAAAATGTTTGAGAGGATTATATGTACTAGAATAGAGGCTGCTATAGATAAATTGGACGGCTTAGCTAAAAATCAATATGGGTTCCGTAAAGGGTACTCAACTATTGACGCTATTGACAGAGTAGTGGGTATTGCCGACAATGCATTACAAGGCACCCGATGTACCAAGTGTATGTGTGCGGTTATTGCACTGGATATAAGGAATATGCAAGCTCTAGAAATATTTGGAGTACCGATATATATTCGTAAGGTTATATCCAGCTATCTATTTAACCGAATCCTCCTCTATGATACCAACGAGGGCAGGCCCTCTCACAATATCACTAGAAGCGTACCTCAAGGTTCGGTAATTGGACCCTTGCTTTGGAACATACTATACGATGGCTTGTTACGACAGCTGCTTCTAAACGGTGTATCAATGATAGCATACGTAGACGACATTGCCTTAACGGTCATAGCTAGAAGTATTATTGAAGTTGAGTATCTTGGAGATTACTCAATAGAGCTAATAGCAAATTGGCTACGAAAGAGAGATCTGAAATTAGCGGCACAAAAAAACTGAGGCCGTATTCATCTCCAGAACAAAAAAAAGGATATATGCTAATTTCACAATAGAAAGAGCTAAGATACGTTCTAGCAACAAATTAAGATACCTTGGTATCATGCTAGCTACTAGTTTGTCCTTTAAAGAGCATCTTTTGAACGTAGGTATCAAAGCGACAAATATAGCTAGAGCACTGGTCGGTATAATGCCCTATATAGGAGGGCCGGAACAAACCAGACGTGCTCTTCTTCTAGCCATCGTGGACTCAGTAATGCTTTACGGAGCACCAATATGGGCAGATACCATGCTCATAAATAGTAGTTGTGGTGCTGTCTGCCAGCGCGT